>JAAIIK010019283.1:170141-211376 GCA_014706435.1 Silurus glanis | reverse complement strand
ATATATATATATACACATTGGAAAGAAAGCCTGACCTAAAGCTGTTTTCTGATTGGATAAGAAGACCTACTAGCCAGAGATGTGTGAGTCCAGATAAAGACTCCCTGTACTACGTACTAACATAGTAAATATTCTGTAGACACTAAACAGACAAAGGAATGTGTGAGTGTTAAGTTCGTAATCTTGCGTACCAGTGTACAGTCCCTGACAAAAGTCTTGTCGTTTATCTATTTTGTAGAAACACCTGCTATTAACCTGACTTTTAATTAATCAATTGGTGTTAGAAATAGCTCATATGAAAAGCTAAAACCCTCCTAAATAATGTTTAATGCACTGAAATAAATTAGTTTCACTGAAAAAAAGATTTATCATTTAATCAAGACAGAAAGGTCAAATTTTGGCAAGACAAAAGTTTTGTCGCCTATACAAAAATTGAACAAATTTACTGCAAATACAAAAATATGTCAGCAAATTAAGTAGTGGTGCTGTGAGATCCAAATTTAATATCTTGTATGACTTCCATGAGCTTGAAGGACTGCATCCATGCGGTTTGGCAAGGATTCATACAATTTATTGATGAAGTCATCAGGAATAGCAAAGAGAGCAGTCTTGCATGCCTCCCAGAGTTCATCAGTATTCTTTGGTTTCGTCTTCCATGCTTCCTTTTTCATCCTACCCCACATATGCTCAATGATGTTCATGTCTGGTGACTGGGCTGGCCAATCCTGGAGCATCTTGATCTTCTTCGTCTTGAGGAACTTTGATGTGGAGATGGAAGTATGCGATGGAGCACCATCCTGCTGCAGAATTTGGCCTCTTTTATGGTTGGGAATATAAGAGGTAGCTAAGATTTCTTGGTATTTTAGACTATTGATGTTGCCTTCCACCCTGCAGAGCTCTCGCACACCCCCATACTGGATGTAACCCCAGACCATGATTTTTCCGCCACCAAACTTCACTGTTTTCTGGGTGAATCTCGGATCCATGCGGGCTCCAGTAGGTCTCCTGCAATATTTGCGGCGACTGTGGTGTAATTCAACAGAAGATTCATCTGAAAAATCCACCTTCTGCCACTTTTCCTGCGTCCATCCTTTTAGCAGGCTGTGGGCCTTGGCAAATGCCACACGGTTTTTCAATTGTCTTTTGTTTAGTGCTGGCTTCTGGGCACTGATTCGACCATGGAGGCCATTTCGAGACAGAATCCGACAAACTGTTCTGGTTGACACAGGGACTTCAGGTGACCAGGTCTCGTGGAGCTCTGCTGCAGTGGAAAATGGGCTGGCCTTGGATTTTCGAGCCAACAAATGGTCCTCTTGAGCAGTTGTCTTGCGGGGTCTGCCTGACCTGGGCTTGTCAAAAACGTCTCCAGTCTCTTCAAATCTTTTTTTTATCCTCTGTACTTGATGCTGAGACACATTGAAGGTGTCTACCACATCAGCAGTGGATCTGGTCTTCAGCCTCTTGATAATCAAAACTTTAGTCTCAGCGTGACTCTTAGGCATGTTTGCAGAGGTCTAGTTGCAGTTGATGTGAAGGTCTAGTGTACTGGGGTTCTTTTTATACACACCTGAGACCTAATTGATCCATTATTAGTCACAGGTGAAGCTCATATGACAAGGCGACAACACTTATGTCTTTGCAAAAATTGACTCAATGGGCTTTACCAAGCTGTGAATATTAGAATACTTTTTGACAGTTTCGTTTTGCACTGAAACATTATTACAAAAGCTGTTGGGATTAAAATGAGCCATTTCTTGTAAAAAAATCTTGATTAGAAATATATTTCAGCGGCACTTAAGGTCAATTTGTACACAAGCGACAAGACTTTTGTCAGGGACTGTAGATTTATTCATTGCTAGAGACTCAAAGCATTTTTGTATGTCACTCTGCACTGTAAAAAAAAATAATCTGTAAAAAAAACGGTAAAAAGACTGGCAGCAGGGCTTCCAGAGATAATCCGTTAAATTACAGAAATAACCATTTTACAAAATTACTAGCAAGAAACTGTAAAAATACAGAATAGACTTTATGGTAAAAAGTACTTAAATTACAGAATATTACTGTTGAAAAATAATTTTTAAACTATAGAAAAACATAAATTCTGTCAAATAACATAGAAAAACAATCAACTGTCAGGTTAATCACCATAAATTTAAGGTTTTAATTTGTTATTTTATAAAACTGATCTGTCCATTTAAATTAATTTACTGTAAAAGTATAGTTTTCCTCATATACAATAACAATGAAATAAATCCAGAAAGCACATATTTGAAAAATCTGTATAAATACAGATAACATTAATTACAATAATCAAGAAATGTTGTATAAAAATATACTCAATTCATAATACACAGACAAATGTCTGTAGATACATCTTAATAGTTCATTTTACAGACATATTACAGTTTAACATTTTTGGACAGTAGAGCAATGAGCTCTACTGTATATTCTGTACTTATAAAAGGAACCTGCACATTCACAGTGTTCATAATTGAACAGCACTGTATGTCAAGTTAAATGAACAATTACAGAAAATAAGTTAGAGCATACAAAAATACCTACATTAAATGGCAATTGCTGTATACCTTTATACATTTACAATGACATTTTATTCAAAGCAACATACCAAATCCAAGTTAGTCTAACACAGTAGACACAGCAGTTTATATAAAACATTTTTAAAAAGTGACGTGCACTCTTCAGCTTGTTGAAGGTCAGTCTCAGTGCCATAGGCTGGATTAGCTGCAGAGGCTTGCTAGTAGATGCTGGAAAGTCTGCTAAAAGAGCAATACAACAGTCCAGTTTGGAGAGAAGAAGAGCTTGGACAGGGAGTTCTGTAGCATGGACCAAAAGTAAGAGTCTGATCTTCATAATGTTGTAAAGGGCAAATCTGCAGGATCGGGCCAGTGCAATTTATATATGCGTCAACAATAACAACAAAGTTAGGTCAGCTGAAAACATGAGCAGTTCTGTCTGGTTGAGTTGATGATCATTCAACATAGAGCAAGATATTTCTGTCCAGGAGGCAAAGATGAGAGCAGCAACTGTCGGGACATCCAGCTGAAATATGAGAGTGTGAGAGAGAGAGAGTGAGTGAGTGAGTGAGTGAGCGAGAGAGATGTTATTTCAATAGCGGTAATATGAAAAGCCATGTTGCTAAATGACAGACCCATTGTCATGACTCACAAATGTTTGGGAATCCCTAGCAGATCCTGCAAAAATGTGAATAATTGTAACAAAAGAGGGATCATACAATATGCATGTTATTTTATATTTAGTATTGTCCTGACTAAGATATTACATCAACGATGTTTCCATATGGTCCACAAGTCAAAACATGTCTAAAATTATTAAAATAACTACCTTTATGAACCTAAATGGTCTGAATGGTTATATAGATGATCTACGATTGTTCTTTTGTTTTGTGACGGTTGTTCATGAGTCCCTTTTCTGTTCTGAATAGTTAAACTTGAGCACATTTTTTCAGACAAATCCTACAAAAGGTGGGTAATTATTGACAGAATTATCATTTTGGGGTGAACTAACCCTTTCACTGTTCAAACTTTTGAAGGGGTTTATTTTAATCATTTCTGCAATTTTTTTGTGTCATGGACTATATATAAACATTGATGTAAAATATATTACCCAGGGCAGTACTAAATAAAAACTAACATGCATGTTGTATGATCTCTCTAATTGTGTTAAAATTATTCACATTTTTACAGATTTTGCAAGGGTTTCCCAAACTTTTGAAATGCCACTGTAGGTACAAGGAGAGGAGAAGTGTTGTGTTCTAAGTAATGAACCTAGAGGCACCCCAGTACTGTACAAACCTAACCCTGACACCCAGAAGGACATACCTGAGAGGTAAGACTTGGACAACTGGAGTGAGGTTTCAAAAACACGGACATTTAGATGGATAACTGTTCCAAAAGCCGCAAACAAATCCAGCAAAACGAGCACAGATGACTTAAAAGTTGCTGGAGTCACAGAGATTTAATAACCAAGAGCAGGACAGTCTTAGTTGAGTGGCCTCTTTGGAAACCAGACTAGTACAGGAGGTTGCTCTGTGTGAGAAAGCACAGTTTCAACATGACTCATTCATTAAATGAATACAATTGTCTGCTGCAGTGTAATTAATATTTTTAATATAAAAACTACAATATACTGCAAGGACTTTTTTTTCAATTCTAGACCCATATTACATTTATTCATGGTCCCAGTTAACCCACAAAAGTAATGTCAATTTAATGTAATATTAGTTATTATACCTTGACTTCAATACCGGTTCCAAAATGTTCAAACTTTTATACCCTTTGATGCCTCGCCACAGCCAATCACCAGCACTTGATTTAGGCACATCAAGCATTCTGCATGTTGAACTATTACATTTGGTATCAAACAACAAGACATTTTGGTTTCAAAGCAATTCGGTCAGTGCCTAAGTAGTATTGAAGACCTAGTAGTATTGAAGACCTATTGAAGACCCAGCCCTACTCTAAGCCCTCACCCTCATGACCCATGCAAAAAAGTTGATTTGTGCTACACACCTTTGGCATGCTTTTCTGCTGTAGAGCTCCACAGTTTTTCCACACGACCTAAAACCATGAACAATATTCATGACTTTGTATTGCAGTCACACATTACATACATATGTTCCACTGAGACAATGATCCAAAAGCTAAGCTGGAAAGGTTAACGTACATTTAAATAACTTACTGTGACTTAGCTGCTGCATTGTATTACACAGGGTTGTTACTGTCTAGAACTGTCTAAGCTTCTAGCACATTTTCACAATCCAAACGATTCAATATATAATGACAGTTTACTTATCCAGCCAAGATGTACTTTCATTCAGTGTTTTACCCTTTAGCTGTCGTCATGTGACTGTACAAAATGCTGCACGTTTTAACTTCAAAACTACATTTAACAACATAAATGTGCAGTAAATATAAAATGTGCTTCACATGTTTGAAACACGTACCTTAGTCAGCTTGATGTCTTCTGTAGTATCCTCAGATTTGTTTAGTGAAAAACAAATTTCCCAGAGGAACAGCCTGAAACAAACCCAAACCGTTGTAGGCAATTTTGAATTTGTGTCAGTATGCGCACGCGCGGAGCCTAACCTAAATCTTCTTATTATTTTTCTTTTATGGTGGGTCGCGAACCAACTAGGAGGATGATATGAGCAGCGTTGGTCTAGCAGACTAGGAGAACCCATGCAAGGAATCCAAAAAGTGTTTTGTTGGTTGACACTATTGATGTTTTTAAGTGCAGGTTGCAGGTTGTTTTTTTTATTTTATTTCATGATTTTTTTTAAAGAAGCTAATTATTTTAAATTCTTTACAGTTTAAAAATGTTAAAATGTAAGGTTTTTTCAGTTACAAAATATAAATAATGGGAACTTTCCATACTGGACCAATCCCTTATTTTTAATAAAAAAAATATGTTTGTAGTATTTCAGATTTGAGTTCCGTGTAATTTTTTAAACATTATATTGTATTATATTTGATTAGATTTTTGGATATTCTAGGAATTGTTACTGAAAAAATATAAACCACAAAAACCTAAATTATTAATATTTTGTTTACTGGGACATGGGCAAATACCACATTTTAATTTATAATAATTTAGGGTGAAAAACAGACATATGTCTTCATGAATGATATATGTAGTTAGGACCTATGGGAAAATAATATAATGCCAAATAATTGTTAATATGAGCATTTATTTACAAGACAAGCTTAAAAGAGTAGTAAAAGAAACAATGCATAATTTTACTGTATGTAAAAATACTATTATTTGACATTAATAACTTCGCTTTAACCTTCTTAACTGTCTTCAATGGTAATAAAAACACTAACTTAATGATTACAAGAATAATCTGTAAATATTAGATATCATTCTATGTAAAAATACAAATTACTCTGTGAAAATACAGCTAAATTCTTTTAAAAAACAGAAACATTCTATAATATCAAAATACAATACATTTTTGATCAATTTAATGTCGGAACGTTAAAATACAGAAAATATATGTAAAACAACAGCCATTTTGTTGTAAATTGAAAAAAAGGTAAATTTCTTAAAAAAAAAAAAAACAGACATTTGACTGTAAAAAAACTTTACAGGCGTCTGCTAAATGCTGCAAATGTAAAACTAAATGTGAATGAGAAACATCTTAACACTAACAATGGCCACGTTAAATTCAATGGTGTGTAGCACAAATCAACTGTTTTGTTTTTGTTATTATTTGTAGTAGTAGTTTAATCTTTATGCATGGGTCATGAGGGTGAGGGCTTAGAGTAGGGCTGGGTATTGTCTTCAATACTACTTAGGCACTGACCGAATTGCTTTGAAACCAAAATGTCTTGTTGTTTGATACCAAATACTTCAACATGCAGAATGCTTGATGTGCCTGAATCAAGTGCTGGTGATTGGCTGTGGTGAGGCATCAAAGGGTATAAAAGTTTAAACATTTTGGAACTGGTATTGAAGTCAAGGTAAAATAACTAATATTACATTAAAATTACATTACTTTTGTTGGTTAAATGGGACCATGAATACATGTAACATGGGTCTAGAATTGAAAAAAAAAGTCCTTGCAGTATATTGTAGTTTTTATATTAAAAAACAAATAGTTTATCAATAAAACACTGCAGCAGACAATTGTATTCATTTAATGAATGAGTCATGTTGAAACTGTGCTTTCTCACACAGAGCAACCTTCTGTACTAGACTGGTTTCCAAAGAGGCCACTCAATTAAGACTGTCCTGCTCTTGGTTATTAAATCTCTGTGACTCCAGCAACTTTTAAGTCATCTGTGCTCGTTTTGCTGGATTTGTTTGCGGCTTTGGGAACAGTTATCCATCTGATTGTCCGTGTCTTTGGAACCTTACTCCAGTTGTCCAAGTCTTACCTCTCAGGTATGTCCTTCTGGGTTAGGTTTGTACAGTACTGGGGTGCCTCTAGGTTCATTACTTAGAACACAACACTCCTCCTCTCCTTGTACCTACAGTGGCATTTCAAAAGTTTGGGATTCCCTGGCAAAATCTGTAAACATGTGAATAATTTTAACAGAATTAGAGCGATCATACAACATGCATGATAGTTTTTATTTTACATCAATGTTTATATATAGTCCATGACACAAAAAAATTGCAGAAATTATTAAAATAACCCCCTTTAAAAGTTTGAACAGTGAAAGGGTTAGTTCACCCCAAAATGATAATTCTGTCAATAATTACCCACCTTTTGTAGGATTTGTCTGAAAAAAATGTGCTCAAGTTTAACTATTCAGAACAGAAAACAACAACCGTTACAAAACAAAAGAACAATCGTAGATCATCTATATAACCATTCAGACCATTTAGGTTCATAAAGGTAGTTATTTTAATAATTTTAGACATGTTTTGACTTGTGGACCATATGGAAACATCGTTGATGTCAAATATCTTAGTCAGGACAATATTAAATATAAATTTACATGCATATTGTATGATCCCTCTTTTGTTACAATTATTCACATTTTTGCAGGATCTGCTAGGGATTCCCAAACAGTTGTGAGTCATGACAATGGGTTTGTCATTTTGAAACAAGGCTTTTCATATTACCGCTATTGAAATAACCTCTCTCTCTCTCTCTCTCTCTCTCTCTCTCTCTCTCTCTCTCTCTCTCTCATATTTCAGCTGGATGTCCCGACAGTTACTGAGCTCATGTTTGCCTCCTGGACAGAAATATCTTGCTGTATGTTGGATGATCATCAACTCAACCCTGCCAAGACAGAACTGCTCATGTTTTCAGCTGACCTAACTTTGCTGTTATTGTTGACGCATATATAAATTGCACTGGCCCGATCCTGCAGATTTGCCCTGTACAACATTATGAAGATCAGACTCTTACTTTTGGGCCATGCTACAGAACTCCCTGTCCAAGCTCTTGTTCTCTCCTAACTGGACTGTTGTATTGCTCTTTTAGCAGACCTTCCAGCATCTACTACCAAGCCTCTGCAGCTAATCCAGCCTATGGCACTGAGACTGACCCTCAACAAGCTGAAGAGTGCACGTCACTTTTTAAAAATGTTTTATATAAACTGCTGTGTCTACTGTGTTAGACTAACTTGAATTTGGTATGTTGCTTTGGATAAAATGTCATTGTAAATGTATAAATGTATACAGCAATTGCCATTTAATGCAATTATAATAATAATTATAATATTTTTGCATGCTCTAACTTATTTTCTATAATTGTTCATTTAACTTGACATACAGTGCTTCTGTTCAATTATGAATACTTTGAATGTTGTATATCCTTTTATAAGTACAGAATATACAGTAGAGCTCATTGCTCTACTGTCCAAAAATGTTAAACTGTAAAATGTGTTGTAAATGAACTATTAAAATGTATCTACAGTCTATGTATTATGAATTGAATTCATTTTTATACAACATTTCTTGATTATTGTAATTAATGATATCTGTATTTATACAGACCTTTTTCAAATATGTGCTTTCTGGATTTATTTCATCGTTATTGTACATGAGGAAAACTATACTTTTACAGTAAATTAATTTAAATGGACAGATTTTTCACTTTTATAAAATAACAAATTAAAACCTTAAATTTATGGTGATTATGGTGACAGTTGGTTGTTTTCTATGTTATTTGACAGAATTTATCTGTTTTTCTATAGTTTAAAAATTATTTATCAAGAGTAATATTCTGTAATTTAAGTACTTTTTACCATAAAGTCTATTCTGTATTTTTACAGTTTTTTGCTAGTAATTTTGTAAAATGGTTATTTCTGTAATTTAACGGATTATCTCTGGAAGCCCTGCTGCCAGTCTTTTTACCGTTTTTTTACAGATTTTTTTTTTCAGTGCAGAGTGACGTACAAAAATGCTTTGAGTCTCTAGCAATGAATAAATCTACACAGGTACGCAAGATTACAAACTTAACACACACATTCCTTTGTCTGTTCAGTGTCTATAGAATATTTACGATGTTAGTAGACAGGCAGTAGACATTTGACTGACATTTGACTGTAAAAAAACTTTTTTTTTTTTTAACAGTGTGGATAAGGGTGTCTGCTAAATGCTGCAAATGTGAATGAGAATCATTTTAACACTAACAATGGCCACTTTAAACCGTTAATGATTTAGCATCACACACCAATAAAATAGGATGTTCTTTCCTGGGAACAGGATCGGTGATATAAACTGCAAATGAAAGGATAAAGATAAAACAAAAACAAAAGATTTCATTTCATTCTGTCCCTACATGCATATAATCCTTCATCATTACCACTCCAATCGAGGCCTTTATGGCTTGTTTTACCATCGTCATCAAACATGGCATCATACAAAGTACAATTCGAACAATTAATACAAGAACCAATCCTAAAAAAAGTAGTGTTCAACACTCGTGAATAAATTCTTAATCTTCTCAAAAAACTTTGTCGGCAGTTATTTCATCTTCTCCAAGACATCATGAGACAATTCTTACTCTGTGCTTGTTCAATATGTCTATAAGCAGTTGTGGGAGAGGTTATGAGTTCGGGAAAAAGGAACGCCATGACAGGACAGGTTAGAAGGCAATAAAGCCTTTTATTGGTAATTTCTTTTGTTTCTGTTGCTCAGTGCCTCAATCACACATCTCTGGCACACACACACACACACACACACACACACACACACACACGCATCCTCGCGCTCCTCCTTAAATGCCCCCTCCGATCACTGAAAGAGAGAGAACACTCATTAGACATTATTTGCTTCAGGTGAGGCATTCCTGTGTCTACCTGCTCCCGGCCTCGCCCTCCATTCACAAACCGGCGCTTGGCCACGCCCCCACTGCCACATACCCCCACCGCCCGACTCAGGCCGGGGAGCTGTCCGGCCCGCAACCAACTCCCCCCCCTGGCACGAGAGGAAGTCGGCCACGACCACCCCGGTCTGTGGACCACCTTGAACTTAAACGGCTGTAGCACCAGATACCACTGAGTGATCCGCGCGTTGGCATCCTTCATGTGATGGAGCCATTGGAGCAGGGCGTGGTCCGAACAGAGGGTGAAGGCCCGTCCCAACAGGTAGTACCGGAGGGTGAGGACCGCCCACTTGATCGCCAGACACTCCTTTTCGATGGTGCTGTACCAGCTTTCCCGTACCGACAACTTACGGCTGATGTACAGCACCGGCCGTTCCTCCCCATCCACCACCTGGGACAACACGGCCCCAAACCTCTGTCCGACGCATCCGTCTGTAAAACAAAGGGTAGAGAGAAGTCAGGAACATGCAAAAGCGGACCACCGCAGAGTGCGGCTTTGACACGCGAAAAAGCCAGCTGGCACGGCGCCGACCACTGGACCGGATCTGGCGATCCCTTTTTAGTGAGATCGGTCAGCGGGCTGGTGACGTCCGAAAACAGGAATAAATCTCCAATAATAGCCAGCCAGGCCCAGGAACCGCCTCACCTCCTTTTTGGTCTTGGGTCTCGGAGAGGCCGCAATCGCTGCCGTCTTATCGATTTGGGGATGCACCTGCCTGTGACCCAAGTGGAAGCCCAGATACCGTACTTCCACCCGCCCAATCGCACACTTCTTCAGGTTTGCCGTGAGCCAGTGAGCCGTGAGCCGCCCTGAGGTGCTGTAAATGCCGCTGCCAATCGTTGCTATATATGACAATGTCATATAAATAGGCAGCGGGCACCCGTACTGGGAGATGTCTCGATATGGTGTTCAATGAGGTTTGTCCGCCCTAGCAGGGGGAAAACACATCCGCAAACTCCTGTTGCAGTTTCGTGACCTGTGCTCTCTGTGATGGCGAGAGGTGGTCTCCACAGGGGACCGAGGCGGATTCTGACGCGACTTTAAGTCTTACCTCCGGGCCCAGCTCCTCCCTCTCTGGAATCACTGTGGCTAGAGACACAGGCACCGCCTTGCTCCATGATTTTAGGAGGTTCAGGTGGTACACCTGGAGTGCATCACCCCTGTCTGTGCGCTGCACCTCATAGTCGACATCTCCCACCCGCCGTGTAACCTCAAAAGGCCCTTGCCACTTTGCGAGTAATTTAGAGCTCAACATGGGTAGCATAACGAGGACTTTATCTCCCGGTGAAAACTGCCGAAGCCGCGCACCCCTACCATAGATTGCCGTTCTTGAGCCTGTAGCAAATTCTCCAGGGTTAGTTGTCCCAATGTGTGGAGTTTTGCTCTCAGATCCAGAACGTATTGAATTTCATTTTTAGCCCTCGAAGGTCCCTCCTCCCAATTTTCCCAGAGAACATCCAGCACTCTCTTATGGCCGTATAGTTATTCAAAAGGGGAAAACCCCGTGGAGGCTTGTGGGACCTCTCGTACTGTGAATAACAGGGGCTCGAGCCATTAATCCCAATTCCGTGCATCCCTGTGTACGAACTTCCGAATCATGTTTTTGAGGGTTCGGTTGAAACGCTTCACCAGGCCATCAGTTTGCGGATGATAGGCACTGGTGCGGATCGACTTAAACCCCAATAACCCGTACAGTTCGCGAAGAGTTCGTGACATAAACGCCGTGCCTTGGTCAGTCAGAATCTCCTTCGGGATCCAGACTCAGGAGATAATGTGGAAGAATGCCTCTGCAACACTGCGTGCGGAGATGTTGCGGAGAGGCACTGCTTCCGGATATCGCGTCGCATAATCCACTATGACTAATGCAAAGCGATGTCCGCGAGGTCCATGCCAATTCTTTCGAAGGGGACCTCGATTAACAGTAAAGGGCACAAAGGCGCTTTTGGGATGGCCGGCGGATTCACCAGCTGACATTCCCGGCATGCCGCACACCATCTATGGAATCCGGACCATCACCCCCAATTCCATAACGAGGCCCCGTCTCCGTGGCAGGGGAATGGGAGAAGAAGGGGAGGAACCAGGTGACAGGAGAGAGTGAGAGCCGGAAGAAGACGCAGGGGATTCGCCCGCCCCTGCGTACACCGCCAGGTGATCCTCTGCCAGCTGCATCGCCTTCTCCACGGTTTCCGGTTGCTGATACTGGACCCATTCCGCCGTCCGCAGCGGAAGTCGGGTGATGAACTGCTCCAGCACCACGCGGTCCAGAACCTTGTCGGTCCTCATCCATCAGCCATCTCCGGCATGCATCACGGATCTGGTCGGCGAACGCGAACGGTCGGCCGACCTCGCGTAGTGTAAAGTACTCGCGGAGAGTAGCGGCAGCAGGCGGAGAGCCCTCTCCGATCCGGTCCATTTCCCGGCGACTGCCGGGCGCGTGCTTGAACAGCTCCAGAAAACCCTCCACGTCGTCCTGCGTGCCCATTTTAGTTAGCGGGATGATAGGTGGAGGGGTAGGGGGGGGGTGACAGGAGCCTCTTTGGAACTCAGAGCGCTCCGGAACGCCGCCCGATCCTCCACCAGTGCCTTCACTAGCTCTGCCAATGGTGATGATTCTATTTTTTCCCTGTCCTGCTCCAGGCCTTGCCCTCCATTCACAAACCAGTGCTCGGCCATGCCCCCACTGCCACAGCAGTATTATCAGGTATACTGTCGGAACTCAGACCCTGTGCCTGAGCGGACACATCAATTAAGTTGCTCTACGTTCTAATCAGTTTCGAGCAATTACTAATCAGTTACCAATAAGTCTAAAAATACCAATTATTAAACAGCCAGACCAAATGAAGAATCTTCCAGTCATGAGATGAGAAGGAGCAAATCACGTTATTGCAGTCAATATAACCCGGTCCTAGAAGGTCTTTCAGGAGTAAGCTTTCTTACTACCCGGAAGGTAGTCTTGCCTACTCTTAACAGCAAGACTACCCGAGTTCTCCTTACTACCCGTCAGTTATCACGGACAAGTGCGAATTCACGTGGCAATTCTTTCACTGATTGGGACAGACTTTAATGGGCATGTAGGTGAAAGGAACAGAGGTGATGAGGAGGTGATGGGTAGGTATGGTTTTAAGGAGAGGGATGTAGAAGGGCAGATGGTGGTAGATTTTGCTAAAAGGATGGAAATGGCAGTGGTGAATACGTATTTTAAGAAGAAGGATGATCATAAGGTGACCTATAAGAGTGGAGGAAGGTGCACACAGGTGGACTATGTTCTCTGCAGGAGATGCAACCTGAAGGAGATTGGAGACTGTAAGGTGAAGCTAAACAGAATCGGATGGTGGTCTGTAGGATGGTTCTGGAGGCAAAGAAGAAGAGGAGGAGAGTGAGGACTGAAAGAAGAATAAGATGGTGGAAACTGAAGGAGGAAGACTGTAGTGTGAGGTTCAGGGAAGAGGTCAGACAGGGGCTCGGTGGTGGTGAAGAGGTGTTGGATGATTGGGTATCTACTGCAGGAGTGATGAGGGTGGCAGCTAGAAAAGTACTTGGTGTGACATCTGGAAATAGAAAGGAAGACAAAGAGACGTGGTGGTGGAATGAGGAAGTGCAGGAGAGCATAAGGAGAAAGAGGTTGGCAAAACAGAAGTGGGATCGACAGAGTGATGAGAAAAGTAGGCAGGAGTACAAGGAGATGCGGCAGCAGGTGAAGAGGGATGTGTCGAAAGCCAAGGAAAAGGCATATGAGTAGCTGTATGAGAGGTTGGACACTAAGGGAGGAGAAAAGGATTTGTACCGATTGGCCAGGCCGAGGGACCGAGCTGAGAAGGATGTGCTGCAAGTTAGAGCAGTAAAGGATATAGATGGAAATGTGTTGACTAGTGAGGAGAGTGTGTTGAGAAGGTGGAGGGAGTATTTTGAGCAGCTGATGAATGAGGAAAATCAGAGGGAGAGAAGGTTGGATGATGTGGAGTTGGTGAAGCAGGATGTGGATAGGATTAGTAAGGAGGAAGTGAGAGCAGCGATTAAAAAAATGAAGAGTGGAAAGTCGGTTGGACCAGATGACATACCTGTAGAAGCGTGGAGATGTTTAGGAGAGATGGCAATGGAGTTTTTAACCAGATTGTTTAATAAGATTCTGGAGGGTGAGGCGATGCCTGAGGAATGGAGAAGGAGTGTGCTGGTTTCTTTAAGCACAAGGGAGGTGTGCAGACCTGCAGTAATGACAGGGGAATTAAGTTGATCAGTCACACCATGAAGTTATGGGAAAAAATAGTGGAAGCCAGGCTGAGAGAAGAGGTGACCATCTGTGACATGTATGAGGACAGTGTGACAGCAGTGAAGTGTGCTGTAGGAATGACAGACTGGTTCAGGGTGAAGGTTGGACTGCATCAAGGATCGGCCCTGAGCCCTTTCCTGTTTGCAGTGGTGATGGACAGGTTGACGGACGAGGTCAGACAGGAGTCTCCCTTGACTATGATCTTTGCGGATGATATTGTGATTTGTGGTGAGAGTAGTGAGCAGGTTGAGAAGAGCCTTGCGAGGTGGAGATATGCGCTGGAGAGAAGGGGAATGAAAGTCAGTAGGAGTGAGACAGAGTACATGTGCATAAATGAGAGGGAGGGCAGTGGAGTGGTGCGGTTACAGGGAGAAGAGGTGGAGAAGGTGGAGGAGTTCAGGTATCTGGGGTCAACAGTGCAAAGTAATGGAGAGTGTGTTAGGGAAGTAAAGAAAAGAGTGCAGGCAGGATGGAGTGGGTGGAGAAGAGTGACATGAGTGATTTGTGATAGTAGGGTATCTGCAAGAATGAAAGGGAAAGTTTATAGGACTGTGGTGAGACCTGCGTTGATGTATGGATTAGAGACAGTGGCATTGAGTAAAAGACAGGAGGCGGAGCTGGAGGTAGCAGAGCTGAAGATGTTAAGGTTTTCGTTGGTAGTGACGAGGATGGACAAGATTAGAAATGAGTTTATTAGAGGGGCAGCCCATGTAGGATGTTTTGGTGACAAGGTGAGGGAGGCAAGATTGAGATGGTTTGGACATGTGCAGAGGAGGGACATGAGTTATATTGGTAGGAGAATGCTGACGATGGAGCCACCAGGTAGGAGGAAAAGAGGAAGGCCAAGGAGGAGGTTCATGGATGTGGTGAGGGAAGACATGGATGTGTTGGTGTGACAGAGGCAGATGTAGAGGACAGGGTGGTATGTAGACGGATGATCCGCTGTGGCGACGCCTAATGGGAGCAGCCTAAAGAAGAAGAAGAAGAAGAAGAAGAGAAGATGAGGTCAAACTAAACGTTTTCAATAATATATAAACCTCTGTATATTAGAATTCACTGAATATGACTTGACACACAGAGACTGTATCTGAAATCACGCTCTAAAACCTCATTCACTATTCCCTATATTAGTTTACTAGTATAGTTTTTTTTTTTTTTTTTTTTTGTATAGTCCACTTGACAGAGTGAATGAAAACAAATGAGGGAATGTAGAAACTGACGAAAACCTGCAGTTAACAAACAATCACTGTAGGAAAGAACAAATAACAAAACTACAAACACAGCCAAATAACAATAAAAGAAAATAAAGAAAATAGAAAAAACATTCAGCTGCATAATTTATTCACACCAAAATGCATGCTGGCAGTTTTCTACTGCACACACACCCAGCATGCATTGGGGCATGAACATGTTTTGTTAATATTCACCACTGTCGAGTTTCATGTGCTGATTCTTGTGTGGAAATGGTGCTGTAGTGTCGGAAATGTCTTGTCTCTCAGACCGAGTTGTTTCCGACGTTAGTTGGGACTTTCAAAATAAATGTAAAATAGTCTCTTCAAAAGAAGCCAAGACACTAGGATGAGTAGAGCAAAGGTAGAGTTTATGGCGGCAAACCACAATAAACCCGAGAGCATCTGCATGTCATGACATTAATGGTCTGACCACACCTGGCATTTCCTCCTGTTTTTATACATTTTGACCCTTAACATTAATAACTCCCCAAACCTGGGTCCTCCTCAGTTACCATCAGTTATTACCATTATTGGAAATCTTTGGACGTTAAACCTTCCCCCAAGCATTTTTAACTATCATTAACATTCAAATATTCCAACATTCAAAAGGTCAATTTTAATTACCATTGTCTTCAAGATTCTTCGTGAGGGTTGGACCAAAAGTGGGAAGTATTCCACTGTTTCACTTCATTATTTGACTTCGCTTGGTGGACAGTGCTTGCCTGTGCAATTTGATCATGCGTGAGTACTTTGTGTTTTCCTAATTCCATAGATTATACTATATTATTATTTTGTTAGCAATTCTATTATTTAGCATAAGCTCATTAGTATTTTTTTTTAAATATATTCTTAACTTTATTACTTTGATGGTTTTAGTAGGCTGCTTAGGCTTTCCACAAATGCGGTAGATTTCACTGAAGAGGTATCATTCCTTTTTTGGCCTATGCTTGGGGCGAGCTTCACGGAAGACATGTTCTACATCCCCGTTTATGGCATTTATAATAAACTTCCTCATTCAGGATTCATGCTGTTTGTGTGTTATTTTCGTCTATGTTGGGTGGGGCCCTTTTTTCATGTCTAGTGAGTGTTATGGGCACTTTCCTATGGGTTATGTTCACTTAAGCATAAATAAGCTACTTTTTAATCCTACATTCCCCCTTTGCGGATTCAAATCTGCAACAAAAATGTCACTGTTATTGCAATGACCCATCCTATGTTCCTACAGTCCCCCCTTTCAGCGTATGCTATTTGAAGCTATTTATCCACTCTATCTTAGAGGAAATACTCTATTGAGGGAGCAGGCGACGAATAACAAGGGAGTGCAAGGAGCCCGTGATGCCTGTGCAGAGACAAAAGGCTGACACTAGTAAGGATATCAGGGAATATAAATGTGGCCTCGCAGGGTGATGTCAGGGTAAGGTATGATATATATGTATATGTGTATATATGTGTACACATATACACATATGTGTACACATATATACTCTAGCTAACTAGAGCAAGTTAGCTAGAAGCTGACAAAACTAAACATAAAGAGTAATAAAAGGGGGTTCCTGTTCTCGGATAGGCCGATAACTATTGGCCGCTACCTTGTAATAGGGAACCTATGAAATAATAATTGAAAAAGGAACTTTGGCTACATCTGTCACAGGGGTGGGCGAAAAAACCTCAATGTGAGGAAAAATTCCCACCCGATCCGTGTAAGATCGCACGACCATGCAACAGAGGTGGCATAACAATCTACAAACATGTTTTAGTCACCCAGGGAAGCCAAACTAAAGCTACGAATTGATTGGCATGAGACAGATTCCATACAATCGGGGAACTAAGAAAGTCTGTGCCATGTTTTCGAGATGAATAAACAGTACAGTCCTTGTTTCCAGGTAAGACCGAGCGAGGAAAGTCTGTGGGTCGTCCAGGAATGAAGCTCACAGCGGACTGGGTCTGCGGGGTGTCTACTGATCAGGGCGCTCCATTCATGGTCGGATACTTGCGCAGAACAGCATAGCAGACTGGACAGAGGAAGTGATTGAAGTCGAACACATCAGCTAAGCCTCGAAGGTTGACGCGGGCACACACTGCAAGCCTTTCGCCCATCGGTGGAATGGCCTAGGCGGCCAGTGTCGGACAGGTCTAAACTGCCCACCTGCACAGAGACTTTAAAAATAGAAACACCATAGTTCTGGATAGGAGAAGCAGAAGGGTGGAGAGCTAATCAGAAAAGCGACAAGGAGAGGAGAGACGTGAATCTACAGAGAGGACAAACGATTGCGGGGGTCAGGTTGGGGGTGCAAATTCTCATATTCGGTAGAGTCATCTTGGTCAGGGACATGAACTGAGTCGGGGGACTGTGAGGGGTTTCTAGCATGTCTGGGGATTAGTACCATATATTGTCCTATGGACCGGGTAATTAGGGAGTTGACAATATTACGGAGGATTGGAAAACAGCAGCAGAGGAGGAGGAAAGTGCAAAGTAAAGCAATGCCTATGGTGGGTCCCAGACACGTTAATGAGGAGGTCCAAATGATGGAGAAAACCATGTCCACCATCCAGTTTGGGCAACGCTAGTGTGGTGAATGTGTTCTTCCTTAAGTTTTGTCATTTGATCTAAGACGTTATTTAAGGCTCCCTGATTGCCAGTATGCAGTGGAATAATCGTGCAACATTCATCACCAATAAGTTTACAAACACCATCATGTGGGGCCATTATGGAATCCAATATAAATCTGTCCTGAACTGCCATTATAGTTGTTTCGTGTAGTTGCCCTTTGATTAAATTCAGTTCCAATTACGCATTAGCATTATTTGGGCCCAGGGGAGCAAGGCAGTTAGTGCCGTTGTCCCCGAGGAATCTATGGCCAAGTGTTCATTGGGAACGCCTATAGGTGCCCTTCGCCAGTCTATATTGATAGTAGGGTTTTTTCCCCAGTGAGGGAGCGAGCTGACGTTTGAACTTTCCTCTGATATATATTAAACGCTGAACTTTAGTCCACGAACAACATCTTTGCATAATTCCCGTTTCTTTGGTCCAGGTGGCTCATCGTGGTGTGGAGGAGATGAGCAATGGCATCCTCAGTAGAGCGGTTCTGACGGTACGCAAACTGTAATGGGTCCAGTGTGTCTGGTAGTGATGCAGTGATGAAGTCTCTGACCAGTCTCTCGAAGCACTTAATCACTACTGAGGTCAAGGCTACAGGGCGATAGTCGTTAAGGCAGGCGGGCTGGGGTTTCTTTGGGACAGGAACAATGGTGGACTGTTTAAAACATGAGGGGACAACAGACTGTTCCAGGGAGAGGTTGAATATCTCAGTGAACACCGGTGCTAGCTGGTCAGCGCAGGCTTTCAGAACCCGACCGGTGATGCCATCTGGTCCTGCTGCCTTCCTGGTATTCACTCTCTTGAATGCCCTCCTCACGTCATGCTCTGAGATGGTGAACGTGTTTACCTCTCCGGCTCTCTCGGCGTGCACGCTGGTTGTGCCGCTAGCGCCGCTAGTGTGGTTAGCTGCTGCCTCGAAACGAGCGTAAAAGGTGTTTAGCTCATCTGCCAGAGAAGCGTCCACATTCACCATTCTAGAAGATGGTGTTTTATAGTCCGTTATTGTTCTTAGTCCCTGCCACAGGCTCCTAGAGCCACCATGTTGAAACTGTGACTCTAGTTTCCTCCCGTAGCGCCGCTTTGCTTCCTTCACCGCTCTGCGAACACTGTAAGACGCAGCCTTGTACTCGTCCATGTCCCCACTGGCGAGCCCCGTGTTGTAGGCAGCGGAGCGGGATCTCAGAGCGTCGCGGATGGTTTTTCCACCCACGGCTTCTGGTTGGGAAACGTTCTGATAGTGGTTTTCTGCACTGTATCATCCGCTAGTTTCCCGATGAATCCCACAACCGCTTCCGTAAACATGTTGACGTCATCAGAGCTGCGCCGGAACATGTCCCAGTCTGCGTCATCCAAAGCGTCCTGCAGAGCGGCCACCGATTGGTCAGTCCAGCGCGCGACCTCCCTCTGAACTGGAGCTTCCTGTTTCAGCCTTTGTTTGTAAACAGGCATGAGGAAGATGGCGGCATGGTCCGATTTCCCAAACGGTGGACGTGATTGTGCCTTGTAGCTGTTCTTGAACGGTGTGTAACAGTGGTCCAGTGTTCTTTCGCCCCTGGTGGGGCAGGTGATGTGCTGATGAAAGTTCGGTAGTGCGCACTTGAGGTTGGCACTGTTGAAATCTCCAACCACAATGAGCGCAGCGTCCCGATGCTGTGTTTGGTGAAGAGTTATTGTCTCGTGTAAATCCCATACTGCAGTGTCCGTGTCCACTTGAGGTGGAATATAAACGGCACTGACAATGACCGAACTGAATTCCCGTGGTAGATAAAAGGGCCGACATTTTATGGTCAGTAGTTCCAGATTTGGTGTGCAGGAGCGTGAAAGAGGAACAATGCTCGTGCTGTCGCACCAGTGGTTGTTCACCATCAGACACACTCCACCTCCTCTTGACTTCCCCGACTCCAATGTTCTGTTCATGCGGTAAACCGAGAAAAACTCGGCCGGCTGGATGGCGTGGTCCGGTACCGCTGGGTTCAGCCATGTCTCGGTGAAGCAGAGAAGGTTGCAGTTCCGAATGTCTCTCTGGAACTTGACCCTTGCCCTGAGGTCATTGAGCTTGTTTTCCAGTGACTGGACGGGATAACAGGCTAACAGGATACTAGGTAAGGGAGCGCGGTGTGCGCGTGCCCTCAGCCTGTTCCTGATGCCGGCTCGTTTCCCTCGCGGATGCCGGTACGGGTCGTGTCCTTTGTTCTCCCTCAGGATCTCGTTCGGCCAGCATGGGTCCGGGTTTAAAAACGGCGAAAGGTGAGTGCATTGTACACCAATAGATATAACAGTGTCTCTGTCATATCTAATGATGTCCATCTTGTGTAGATGGAAGTGTAACTACTTAAATAAAAGTATAAAATAAACAAAAAAAGAGAAAACGTAGCCGGAGCAGTCGTAACGGCAGCCGACCTCACCGGCGCCATCTTGACGCCGTGTGGCTGTTGCAGTAACGCAAACGCTGGCGATGTCTAGTGTTCACATGACAGCGGAGTGGTCAGAGTATGTGGCTCGATATTGTGCATGCCTTCGTCGAGGGGGGAAGATGAAGGGTGCCATCTAAGGCTGAGGCAAACGTCATGTTAATTTGGAAAGCTTTGTACATTTCAGCTGCTTGATTTCTACCAGAACCCTGACCAGAATAGCGTTTCTGCCAGTACAGAGGCGATGGAACATCAGTGATGCTTGCAGATATGTTGTGAGGATAAGTGGGGGTGGTTAGGTTGATGTATATGCAGGAAAAATAGTAATACACACAGTAGCCCAGTGTGGCTATGAACATAAGAATACTCTTATGAATACACACAGTAGCCCAGTGTGCCTATGAACATAAGAATACTCTACACTTAAGTGCTTTTCATCGTGATACGCCATCATTAATCAAAAGAGAACTTTAATTTGGTAAAATTTATAGTTTGGGTAGAATGGCACCCTTTAAGTTGTTCTAAGATTACTGGTAGGCTTACTCTTTTCTTTGGCTTCCTTTTGCAGTAGCAAGTCTAAGAAGGGTAGCTCTGGTTCTCCTACTCTAGAGATTTTGGGACCTGTTTCCTAGATTAGCAAGGAGGTGAGAAAGCTGATTGTTCTTTGGCCGCTTGCAGCGTTTTTTGTACTTGAGCGCGGGTGTGTGTCCCCTTTTTCCCTTGTGTCTCTCGCGGTTCGTGGGCCCTGCTGCAGTGGTTGAGGTGGTACCAGTGATCCCTACCTTCTACCCTTACTGCTGTAGGAGTTGTTAATACCACTTTAAATGGGCTGTTTCGCCTTGGATCAGACCAGTGCTTTTTCTTAAAGTGTCTAATGTACATCCAGTCTCCTGGTTCAACAGGACATTCGTTTGTGGGCAGCTCCCCGTGTGTGGCTTCTGCAGTCTGTGAAAACAAAGTCCTATGGATTTTGTGTTAAGTGTTTAACATAACTTTGAAGCTTGCCGTCGACAAAAATGAGCTTGACATTTAACTATAGCTGCTTTGGCTGGCAAAGTCATAGCATATAAGAGTTCAGCTATATGGGGACCATTTTTAATCTGTGTATATTGTGCATGTTTTCCCTTGTGCTAACTCACAAGGTGCTGTTAATGCTTTAATTTCTGCTAATTGGGCAGAGCATGGCTGAGGCACTGATAGTGAGGAGACAGCATAAAAAGAGTCCCCTTGTGGTGTGACTATCGCGTACCCGGATTTATTTCCATCTACGTCACGAAAACATGACCCATCTACAAACAGCACCAGGTCTGCATTTGGTAATGGTTGGCTGTCATGGTTAGGACACGATAGCATGGTGGCATTTCCTTTTCTATGTTATCTAGCACGGTGCTAAAGTATGCAATGGGTTGTTTTCCCATTCCATGCTGTTGTTGCGTTAACACGGCGGAGACAAAGCCTCATCTGTCAGACACATACAGGTAAAATGGTTTCTTATAATCAGGACTAGCTAATGTTGGTGCCGAGGACAATGTTGTCTTAATTGCATCGAACGCTGCTAACGCTTCTGATGTCCATTTAAGTGAAGCTTTGGGTTTAGTTTGGTCTGCTGCCTTTATCATGTCCCTCAGCGGTTGTACCTGCTGAGCAGAATCACATATTCAGGGCCTACTAAACCCTGAAAAAAATCCCTAGAAAAGATAGCATTTGACAAACTGTTTGTGGTTGTGGGGTCTTTTGAATAGCCTCCACATGTGCAGGGGAAATGTTCTTTGTATTTCCCTCCAGTACTCTCCCCAGATATTCAACTGTTGCTTGACAGAATTGTAATTTCTCCTTATTTACCTTGTGACCATTTTTGGCTAGCATATTAAGTATGCTTAGTGAATCTTGTTGACATTGTTCTTCTGTTAGACTACATATCAGTAGATCATCTGTATATTGGAGAACTGTGCTAGTGAAATCTAATGAAGCTAAGTATTTTGCCAACACTTGATTAAAGATGGAAGGACTTTCACAATATCCTTGTGGTAGCCTAGTATAGGTATACTGCTGCCCTTCATAGGTGAATGCAAATATTGGATGTGATTCAGGATGGAGAGGAATGCTGAAGGATGCAGAGCATAAATCAATGACAGTATACCATTTTGTTCCCTCAGGAATATTTGTGGATCTGGAACAGTAGGTATGTCTGCTATGACCAATTGATTTGTTGGCCTTAAATCATGGAGTAATCTCCATTTGTCTGAGTTGGGCTTCCTAACAGGAAAAATTGAGGTGTTGCAATTGCTTTTTGTCTGTATTAATACCTGCCTCTATTAGGCCTAGAATTACTGACTTTTTTATTTTCTGGTGCAAGTCCCGAGGTGTTATTCACCCCTTTTGAGATTTTCACAGTTCTTCGGCTCGATTCTCCTCATGCTTTTGTTGTGCAAACCACCCATTACCTGTGAGGCCTCTCACATTTGCATTTGTTTACTCAGAGTAGCTCAGATCCAGGGCAGCCAAACCACTGTGTGTGACATGGAAACATTCAGAAATGCCTGCCATATCTATACAAAATATCCCACACATTGACTGACCTGCAAATTTTAAAGACACACATTCACATTATATGGAAACACAAGTCTGTTTTATTTATAAAAAATTGTGTGAAAACAGAATGAAAAGTTGCTAATACAATGACATGAATAAAATGAAAACTTGCTAACACTTCAGTCTCCAATGTATGTTTCTACACAAATGTCATAAGCTGAGTGAAGTTATGGTCCATTCTGTCCATTGTGACTGTGTATGTAAGGGAGTGGCATTGCATGACTACAGCACAGTGCTGTGCATAAAAGCAGACCGACCAAGGCGGGAGAATAATTTCTTCTTCGCATTTTTGAGAACGCACATCAGGATGGCCTCCGTATCACTACCACACAGGAAGAACCTCTCTGCGCAACAGGCTTTGGCCTGGCTTCAGGAAATGGACGAAGCAGACTCTGATGGAGGAGAGATTTCATTTGTCCAGCAGGCCACTGATACCTCCTCAGAAGAATCCGAAAAGGAGACGGAACAAGAACCCAACATGCCTCCACGGAAGATGCACCGTGGTACTGGGAAGCCCTGTCTGAGCCAGACGGCAAAAGACGGCACTGTGTGGGTAGAGGAGGACATTGGAATGCCCAGTGCAGTGGCAAATCACTCGTGCTTCACTGCGCAAGCTGGACCCACAGAGTCTGCTATGGTTTGTCATTGCCATAGTACATATGATATTTATATAAACCCATTTAGAGTGAGGTTTATGTAAATTTACCATTCTCTATTTGTTTATCTTCCGACAGCGTAAAATTACAAGCGTGCTCCAAAGCTTCCTTTGCCTGTTAGACGTGGGAATGCTGCAGACCATCAGGGAGTGCAAGGTCCATCAAGCCCGCAGAACAGAGCCAGACTGGAATTTGGCAATTCATGAACTGATGGCATTCATTTCAATTCTGTTTGTAAGAGCAATCATATGTCCCGTTGGTGCCATTGTGGATTGCTGGTCAGAAAGCTTTCTGGTGCCAGTAATCAAAGAGACAATGACCCGAGATAGATTCATTTCAATTATGCAACACCTTCGATTTGATGACAAGGACACGCGGGCAGAACCGGTGAAAACAGACAAATTCACTGTGATCTCCGACATCTGGACATGCTGCAACAAGAACTGTGCTGAGAGTTTCAGTCCAGGAGACCACATGACCATAGATGAACAGCTGTTCCCTACCAAGGTTCGTTGTCCATTCACACAGTATATCGCAACCAAGCCAGACAATTTGGGATCAAGTTCTGGATGACCACGGATTTGGAGATCAAATATGTCTGCAATGCATCTCCTTACTTGGGAAAGGACCCCAGTCGTCAGAAGGTAGAGAGGCTGGCAGAGAACGTGGTCATGAATCTGATGGAGCCATTTTTGGATGATGGGAGAAATGTCACGACGGACAATTTCTTTACTTCACTGTCACTGTCGCACAGACTGCTGCAGCGCAAAACAACGCTACTGGGCACGGTGAATAAAGTCCGGCATGAACTTCCTCAACTTGCAAAAGACACTGCACAGTGAAAGTTATTCTCCACTTCAGTGCTTAGAAGTGGCAGTGTCTCCTTGACAATTTATGCACCTAGAAAAAAAAAACAAGACTGCGTGTGTTCTAAGTTCCATGCACCAAGACGTGACGATTGGTGACGGCAGAAAGAGGAAACCCAAAATGATAACAGACTATAACCACATGAAGGTATGTGAATGTGTGTATAATCTCTCTCTCTCTCTCTCTCTCTCTCTCTCTCTCTCTGCTGTACAGTGTGGTGTAGACGTGTTGGACCAAATGGCGTGGATAGATTCCATAAGAGCAGCAACACGCAGGTGGCCAGTAGCGGTTTTTTACAATATGCTGGACCTGGCGGCGGTGAATGCCTACATTTTGTAGAAGGCATGTACAGGGTGGACAGACAAAAGAAGATTGTTTCTGAGTCTTCAAGCTAAGGAACTTCATTGCCGATTCATGCAGCACATGTAAATATTGGCACAGAGGCAGGCTGCTGAAGCTGCTGCAGCTGCTGTGCCAGGGACTGTACAGACAACGCAGTGCCAGGTGCAAGAGAGCTGCAAAAGGAATCGCAGCAGGTTTACCTGTGCAACATGTCAGAAATTCACCTGTGCCAAATCCAGGGACGATTGGTCTGCAAACGTTGTAAAGTTTGAAACACTTTAAAATAAAACAGACTTGTGTATCCATAAATAGTGAATGTGTGTCTTTTGTATAAATATGGCAGGCATTTCTGAAGGTTTCCATGTCACACACAAAGGTTCGGCCTGCCTTGGCCTGCCTAACAAATGCAAATGTGCCAGGCCTCACAGCAGGGGTGTCAAACTCAGGCCCACGGTGTAATTATATTTGGCCCGCGAGATCATATCAAGATCAAGCCATCCGAATAATGGACTCTTTTCTCTGTTGCGTTCGGGAAAACGCTTCCGCTCCCTGAAAGCGAACACAGAGAGAATGAGGAGGAGCTTCTTCCCGCAGGCCATTCGGTGTTTAAACCAGGAAACACCCAGGATCTAGAACTGGCCCACTCTCTCCATCATCACACTTCTCTGTACATATCTCACCTTCGCACCACGTCACTTTAAACATATCTCACCGTTCGCACCACGACACTTTAAACTCTGGACTTGCACAGCACAGTGCGCTTTTTTATTTTATTCATACCACACCATATTGCACATGGACACTTTACGGACCTTTACACCACACCATACCGCACACGGACACTTTATGGACAACCCACCACAAATTGTCTATTGTTTACATTTTTACTACACATTGTTTACTGTTTATATGTATATTTGTTTCATACAATTATCTTTTTATATATCTTTATACCTTATATTCTTTTATTTTATTTTATTTATTTTTATTTTTATTTTATTTTATATAGTTTTTCTTATACCTTATACTTATTTATCTGCCTTCTTTTCTTTTCCCCCATCCTATTCCCTCATGCCGGACCATCGTATAAAGCATTTCACTACATGTCGTACCCTGTATGTATGTGTATGTGATGAATAAAATTTGATTTGATTTGATTTGATTTGATTGTGTATTAGAGCTGGCCTGCCAGTATATAGCGCATACACCGCTAATACTACAAATCCCAGAATGCTTTGTTAGTGCGCGGGCGCGTCGATAGAGACTGAAAAACTCTGCGTACTCAGTGCTGAATTTACCCAGAGATTTACCGACTTTGAAGCCCAGAAATGCAGATTTGAACTGCTCAGTAATCCGTTTGTGGTTGACGTGGAAAGCGCACCAACCAACCTCCAAATGGAGCTGATTGAACTCCAGTGTAGAGACATGCTCAAGTCAAAGTACGACTCTGTGTGTGCTGCACAGTTTCCATGTTTCCTCCCCGACACTCTGCTCCAACTCCGTGTCCAAGCTGCTCAAATCCTCGCTATGATCAACAGCACATATCTGTGTGAGAAACTGTTCTCTTTAATGAAGATGAACAAAACACCACTCAGGAGTCTCACTGATGAACACCTTCACTCAATCCTGAGGATTTCCTCAGATCAGAGCCTAAACCCCAGACATGATGCACTTGCATCTAAGAAGAGATGCAGGTATCTGACTTGAATGTTGTCTTTATGCACTTTTTCTCATCATGGACTGTTAATGGTTGAATGATTGCTTTTTTTTAATTGAAGGAAATTATTATTATTTTTGGTTGTGTCAGAATCGTCCCAAGGGGCACCGGTCTCCTCTCTAAAAGCATCTTGGAAGGTTTGGATAAATTTAGCTTCATTTTCCTCTTCTCCTAATCGCATAGTTTCCAGTCTTTCTGGGTCCAGCTTTGTGGGGTATTGTTTTCTCAGGGTACCCCAGATGTCATTTCGGAATGGGCTGAATGGAAAATTATCATGTCTGGAATCTTCTGCGTCATATCCTGTTTAGCTTTTTAAAGATTTCCACTGTTTTTGCCCTTCCTATGGTTTGGGCCAGAATCGCTTTAATATCTCCAAGTGCAAGCTGGTGTCCCATCGTTTTTTCTTCAAATTGTGTTATCCACCTTTGTGCTCCTTCACACACGTCTGGCAGACAGTGCATCAGTCCTGCTATGTCCATGAATGACGATGGGACATATTGAACATCTTTTCCTTTCACTGTTAGGGGTAGTTGGCATACCGAATACTGCTGTGATGAGTGCTCTTGACCCTTGCCATATACAGCTTTTTCCCCATCACTTGAGGTATTGTGATCACTATTGTCACTTGGGGACAGTGTAGCTAGACAGCATCGGATGGTGGTCTGTAGGATGGTTTTAGAGGTGAAGAAGAAGAGGAAGAGAGCGAGGACTGAAAGAAGAATAAGACAGTGAATACTGAAGGAGGAAGACTGTAGTGAGAGGGTAAGGGAAGAGGTCAGACAGGGGCTCAGTGGTGGTGAAGAGGTGCTGGATAATTGGGCAACTACTGCAGAAGTGATAAGTAAGACAGCTAGAAAGGTACTTGGTGTGATATCTGGAAATAGAAAGGAAGACAAAGAGACGTGGTGGTGGAATGAGGAAGTGCAGGAAAGCATAAGGAGAAGCATATAAGGAGCTGTATGAGAAGTTGGACACTAAGAAAGGAGAAAAGGATTTGTACCAATTGGCCAGGCAGAGGGACCGAGCTGGGAATGATGTGCTGCAAGTTAGAGCAATAAAGGATGGAAATGGAGAGTGTGTTGAGAAGATGGAGGGAGTATTTTGAGCAGCTGATGAACGAGGAAAATGAGAGAGAGAGAGAAGGTTGGGTGGTGTGGAGTTGGTGAAGCAGGAAGTGGATAGGATTAGTAAGGAGGAAGTGAGAGCAGCAATTAGGAGGATGAAGAGTGGAAAGTCGGTTGGACCAGATGACATACCGGTAGAAGCATGGAGATGTTTAGGTGAGATAGCAGTGGAGTTTTTAACAAGATTGTTTAACAGGATTTTGGAGGGTGAGAGGATGCCTGAGGAATGGAGAAGGAATGTGCTGCTACCGATCTTTAAGAACAAGGGAGATGTGCAGACCTGCAGTACCTACAGGGGAATTAAGTTGATCAGTCACATCAGTCGGCGGACATTAAAGAGATTTTTATTAAAACAGATCAATGTAAACTACACATTCGAGTTAATCGATTTATCGCCCAGCCCTATAAGAACACCAGTAAAATTCATGTGAATGATTCTTACCAATCCATGTCTTGAATTGTTAATTGCTATAAATTAAACATAGATCCAGGATCACCAGACAATGTACAGAGAGACTGGGTTTCTACAAACCCTGAATAAGAGAAGAAACCGCTCTGACCAAACTGTTCAGAATGAGCAGTACTGTATAGAGATAGATGAAAATAAAGCATGTAATGATCTTACTTCATTTAAATAAACTAACTTCAAGGAACTTTTTTCTAGTTATGGCTAGAAGTCTAAAATTTTCATCAGAGATGCCCAAACTAGGGCCCTTCATTTATAATTTAATATTTACAAAAATTATATCAAATAAATATAAATAAAAAGCAGCTTAATATCTCTCATTAGCTCACTAGCAAAATATGGCCAGGGCCGACCCCGGATCTCTTGGTGCCCCAGGTGAGAGCTTAATATACCAGCAAGTTTCTTCTTCGTCTTTCAGCTGCTCCCATTAGGGGTTGCCACAGCGGATTATCTGTCTCCATACCCCCCTGTCCTCTACATCTACCTCTTTCCAACTAACTACCTGCATGTCTTCCTTCACCACATCCATAAACCTCCTATTTGGTCTTCCTCTTTTTCTTCTTTCTGGTGGCTTCATCCTCAGCATTCTTCTACAGATATACACCCCATGTCCCTCCTCTGCACATGTCCAAACCATCTCAATCAGGCCTCTCTCACTTTGTCCCCAGAACATTGTACATGCACTGTTCCTATAATAAACTCATTTCTAATCCTGTCCATCGTCGTCACTCCACCTCCTGTCTTTTAGTCAATGCCACTGTCAACACCATAAAACATTGCAGGTCTCACCACAGTCCTAATAACTTTCCTATTCACTCTTGCAGATACCCTTCTATCACAAATTACTCTGCCACTCTTCTCCACCCTGCCGGCACACTTTTCTTCACTTCTCTAACACACTCTTCATTACTTTGCACTATTGACCCCAGTTACCTAAACTCCACCTTCTCCACCTCTTCTCCCTGCAACCACACCACTTCACTGCCCTCCCTCTCATTCACTCTGTCTTACTCCTACTGACTTTCATTCCCCTTCTCTCCAGCATGTACCTCCAGCTCTCCAGGCACCTTTCAACCTCCTACCTACTTCCACCACAGATCACAATATCATCTGCAAACATCTGCTGCTCACTGATGGTCACCTCTTCTCTCAGCTTGGCTTCCACTACTCATTCTAATAACTTCATGATGTGACTGATCAACTTTATTCCCGTGTAGTTACTGGAGGTCTGCACATCTCCCTTATTCTTAAAGAACGATACCAGCAAACTCCTTCTCCATTCCTCAGGCATCCTCTCACCTTTCAAAACAATCCATTTGTGGCATGTAAATCTGGATAAAAACTTCATGGCCATCTCTCATAAACATCTCTACGCTGCTACTGGTATGTCATCTGGTCCAACCGACTTTCCACTCTTCATTCTCTTAATCGCTGCTCTCACTTCCTCTTTACTAATCCTATCCACTTCCTGCTTCACTATCTCCACATCATCCAACATTTTCTCTCTCTCATTTTCCTCATTCATCAGCTGCTCAGTATACTCCCTCTATCTTCTCAACACACTCTCCTCACTAGTCAACACATTTCCATCTCCATCCTTTATTGCTCTAACTTGCAGCACATCATTCCCAGCTCGGTCCCTCTGCCTGGCCAATCGCTACAAATCCTTTTCTCCTTCCTTAGTGTCCAATTTCTGATACAGCTCCTCATATGCCTTTTCCTTGGCTTTCGCCACATCCCTCTTTACCTGCTTCCGCATCTCCTTGTACTCCTTCCTACTTTTCTCATCACTCTGTCGAACACATACTGTAATCTTCCTTCAGAATCACCCCTACACCATTTCTCTTTCCATCCACACTATGATATAACAGTTTAAACCCCAATCTTACTCTCTTTCCGCTTGGTCTCGTGAACACGTTTCCACTTTTCTCTGCTCCATCATATGAGCTACTTCTTTCCCTTTACCAGTCATAGTACCAACATTTAAAGTGCCCACCCTAACCTCCACGCTCCATTTGTGGCATTTAGCAGACGTCCATGTCCAGAGTGAAGTACAGAAGTGCTTTGAGTCTCTAGCAATGAATAAATCTACACAGGTATACTAGATTACGAACAATATAAATCAGACTATAACTCTTGATTTTTACAAAGCAAACTTGGAAAGTGCTAATTTAAGTGTTTCAGGAAGATGAAGGCCTTCATACATTGCTTTACTCCCGGTTCCCGATGCCTGGTCAATCCATGACAGAAGATCAGACCAAAAAACAACTAACCTCGATAGATCCCCAACAAGCTCACATCTCGTATCCAGTCAAGGACCTCGTTGCCGCTCTCCGAGAGGCATTCGCTTCTACCAGTGTGGCTTCACAACCCGCCTCTGGCAGCCCGATGGCTCTTCTGGCTACATACTCCGGGAAAGCGGCCGAGTGCAACGTCTTCCTTCTGCAAGTCAATCTATACATTGAGATACAGCCTACCAAATTCCCTACCGATCGTTGCAAGGGGGCTTTCCTCATCTTGCTGCTAACTGGGAAGGCTCTGTCATGGGCGAGGGCTATATGGAATGCCAACAGTGCCCTTACAACCTTGTGTTTACCAGCTACTTCGCTGAAGTGTTCAGCATAGCCACTGGGGCGCTTACCATGACGGACCAGGTCTTCAGTCTTCGCCAAGGGTTTTCCTCGCTTATGGAGTATAGCCTCTACTTCCGCACCCTGGCCGCCACCAGCGGTTGGAATGAAACCTCCCTACTTGTCACATATCGTCAGGGCCTCAACCAAGACATCAAAACGGCCATCAAGATATATAACGACGCACTGGGTTTAAAAGCATTCATTCAAAGAATCATATGCGTCTCACAGCGGCTGGCTGTCTGTCAATCCCGGGAGGCCTAACCATCACTCCGCCCCACCGTCCCTTTTATCACAGAACCAGAACCCATGCAGATCAGTTCCCAACGGCTATCGAGAAAGGAGAGAGAGCATCAGCTCGTGGCAGGTGCATGCCTGTATTGTGGTGATCCCGGACACTTTATTTGCCAGTGCCCTGCCCGACCCCCATGTCCCCACCAATGTGAGTACTGTAATCTCACCTCTGAGATCACCAACTTATCTAAACTACCAGTCATAATCATAATCCCCACGCTATCACTTCTGGTTTCTACCCTTGTAGATTCGGACTCCTCTGGAAACTTAATCTCCCAAGGATGTCAGGCCAGATGGGCTTTATTCCTCACACACTTTCACTACATTAGCACCTATCATCCAAGCTCCAAGAATGGGAAAGCAAATGCCCTGTCCAGAATTTATGCCCCCGACGACCCCCAGGGACATGGAACCTATTATTCCACCCAACCTCATCCTCAGTCCCATCGTGTGGAATTCTGATGAGGAGATCCGAACAGCAACCCTGAACATATTGAACATGGGTTCAATATAGTCTCTCTGAGCACACAAAACTGGATAAGATCTTATTTGAGTGACCGACATCAGTGTGTACAAGTAAATAACATCAAATCTTCGTTTAGAGCCACCTCGATGGGAGTGCCGCAGGGGTCTATTTTGGGACCCTTGCTTTTTAGCATCTATATAAATGATCTCCCTAGAGTGTGTTTGGACGTTGATATAATCATGTATGCTGATGATACGGTGATCTTCACTTATGGGGAAAACGAGCTGGAGGTTGCTGACAAATTATCAAAAGTGATGCAAAAAGTTGTCCAATGGTTGCACACATCTTGTCTAACCTTAAATGTTGATAAAACGGTCTCAATGTTTTTCTCAAATAAACGTAAGTTACATCTAACTCAAAAAAATTCAAGTAAATGGGCAAAAAATTTTAAATGTAAAGGAAACAAAATATTTAGGTCTAATACTGGATTCGAATCTGGGTTTTAAAAGTCATATAAAAAAACTTGGTAATAAATTGAAATTTAATTTGATGAATTATAAACATATTAGAAATTCATTAACTACGGAAGCCTCGAATATTTATTTTAATGCTATGATTGTTCCGCATCTACTGTATTGCATGTCTAGTTGGTCTCAGGCGTGTAAAACACCGTTAAAATTACTAGAATCATTACATAAAAGGGCAATAAAAATTCATGATAAAAAGCCTTGTCAGTACCATCATTGTAATGTACTGAGTAAATATAATATTTTGAGTTTTCAAAACCTCATTAAACATAACCAAATTTCTGCTTTATTTAAAATTATCCATAATATCGCTGCTCCCCCTTTGAGAACATTTGTCACACTAAATTCAGATAGACTTAATAGAGCCACACGGTCGACAGTCAGAGGAGAGTGCAGAGTTCCAAGATGCAGAACCGCTTATGGTCAACATTCGTTCTTTTATAAAGCAGCAAGCCTTTGGAACACTCTTCCAAATGATATTATTTTATGTACAAACTATAGCACATTTACACACCTGACCAAAGAGTGGCTATTAACAAAGCAAACTTGTGAGCACTAAATGACCGTGATACGAACAATGGAGACTGTGAATAAGTGAGTGATAGATTCATGAAGTGGAGAGTGTTTTTATGATGTGAGTGAAGTAAGGTTTTTCTTGTATAACTTCTGTTAAATTATGAAGTGGAGAGTGTTTTTAGTGTTTTTAATGATGTGAGTGAAATAATGTTTCATGTATGATACTGTATATATTTCATGACCTTTTGTAAATGTAACATCTCTCTAGGGACTGCAGGTGGAAATTAGCAATTTTTTGCTATAACCTGGCACATGACATCTCTTCTTTCTTAGACTAATGTTCTCTGTGCATTGTCCCTGATTAAGTATATATTAACTCATTCATTCATTCTTTCATTCATTCATTCATTTATTCACCCGTGGGGAACCTGCCCCACCCGAATGCCCTGAGGGGAGGGCATTTGTCCCAAGGACTTGCCAACAACCCCTGTTGAGGTCTATCCATGAGGCTTCAGGTTCAGGCCACCCGGGTAGGAGACAGACCCTCCTTATTCTCCGATCTCGCTACTGGTGGCCCGGTATAATCGGAGAGTTGCAAGATACGTCCAAAGCTGCTCTGTCTGTGCCATGTCAAAGACACGACGCCATTTACCAGTGGGAAAACTGGTTCCACTACCGACCCCACAATAACCTTGGTCGCATCTAGAAGTCGACTTGGAGAAGTACAGTGACCAGCTACATTGGCAAGTGCATTGATGACCTGACCATCTTCAACACCATCACTACACGCTCCAACCAGAAGCGGTGGATGACCGCCAAGGTGTGTGCGCTGCTAAAATCAAGAGACTCCGCCTTCAGAGCAGGGGACAAGATGGCCTTAAACACCTCGTGCCATCAGTGAGGTGAAGCACGCACACGCCAAGAGAATCCATGGTCACTTCCAGGACAGCGAAGACACCCGGCGCATGTGGCAGGGCATCCAGGCGATCACAAACTACAAGACCACATCACCTGCTTGTGACCGTGACACCTCATTCCCAAATGCGCTGAACAACTTCTATGCCCAGTTCAAGGTGCAGAACATCATAGAGGTGAGGAAGACCACCCCTCCTCCCAGTGACCAGGTGCTCTGTCTAAACACTGCTGAAGTGAGGAAAACTCTGTGCAGAGTTAACCCACGAAAGTCTACTGTCTCCTGCCTCAATGACTATCGTCCCATCGCATTCACACCCATTGTGATGAAGTGCTTCGAGAGGCTTGTCATGAGGCACATCAAGACCCAGCTACCACCCTAACTGGACCCCATGCAGTTCGCGTATCCTCCAAAACCGCTCCATGGAAGGTGCCATCTCCACGACCCTTCATCTGGCCCTCACCCACCTGGACAACAAGGACTCATAGGTATGAATGCTGTTTATAGACTTCAGCTCAGCATTCAACACAATCATCCCTCAGCACCTGATTGAGAAGTTGAGCCTACTGGGCCTGAACACCTCCCTCTGTAACTGGATCCTGGAATTCCTGACTGGGAGACCTCTGTCAGTCCAGATCAGAAACAGCATCTCCAGCACCACCACACTGAGCACTGGGGCACCTCAGGGCTGTGTGCTCAGTCCACTGCTGTTCACTCTGCTGACTTACGACTGTGCAGCAATGCTCATAAAGTTCGCAGATGACAAAATCGTGGTGGGTCTCATCAACAAAAATGATGAGTCAGCATACAGAGAGGAGGTGCAACAGTTAACAGCCTGGTGTGGAGTGAACATCCTATCTCTGAACGTTGATAAAACAAAAGAGATGGTTGTTGACTTCAGGAGAGCACAGAGCAACCATTCTCCACTGAACACTGATGGATCCTCCGTGGAGATCGTCAAGAGCACCAAATTCCTTGGTGTTCATTTGGCAGATAACCTCACCTGGTCACTCAACACCAGCTCTATCACCAAGAAAGCCCAGCAGCATCTCTACTTCCTGAGAAGTCAGAGGAAAGCTCATCTCCCTCCCACCATCCTGACCATGTTCTACAGAGGGACCATTGAGAGCATCTTGAGCAGCTGTGTGACAGATTAAAATATGTATTTAAAATTCATAAATCTGTGAAGCAGTAAAAATATTTTACAAATGTTGTGAATATTTTTACAACTGTTTATAAAATCTGTAATGTAATTTGTTTGTCATTTCAGTTCATCTGTGGTATGTTAGGTTGGTACAATCAGATCGATTGCGTTTGCCTGCTTGATCATTACACAGAGAACTCATGAGTTTCTTTATTTCACAAAGTTTGCAAGTGGAAACTTCAGTGCGTTCATGCTTTTTCATCTACCTCTTTTCAGAGATATTACATTTGGAGGCACCGCTGGGATTTACTATTTGAAGAGTGGTCCCTGCTTACCTGGAAGACAACTTCTGATGTAGTACATCCCCTAAAACAACCCAGATCAACAGTGGAGTGGAAAGAGTTCCTGTAGTAAAGGTAAGAAAGAGATAAAGAACCATCAACCTGAGGCAACATTCACTCAGTCTCAAGTAAGCCACTACTCAGTGAAAAGGTCCACTCTAGTGTCAAAATGACAACAGTGCTAGAGGAAATGCAAGTTGATGTCATCGGCATGTTAAATCCCATATCCAAAGACCAACTTCTCAGTGTTTGTGAGTGCCTGAACATATCAGATCGAGAGAAAGTCCCATCTAAATCACGCATGTCTCTGATCTCCCACATCCTTCAACATCTTGAAGAGGACAAAGCAGAGCTAGAAGATGGTGTCATGTCTGTACTGTTAAGTGTGAGAGTTATAATAATAGAATTGCATACATTCACTGAAAATGAGTCAACATAACAAAGCCAACTCAAAGAAAAAGATAGATTGCAAAAGGAGTTGGATGAACTAGAGTGTGCAATGAAACAAAAATTGAGTAAAATGCAACAATTGGACGAATTGAGCACAAAACAAAGCATTGTCCAGCCTCAACCACAAATAGCTGCACCCTCAGTGAATGTCCAACATTTAAGCTCACCTTGGCGCCAAGATTTTAACATTTCTGGACAAATCAGTGAGACGGGTCAAAAAGAGAAATTGACTTTTTCAAGTTTGGCACACCAGATTGAGACCGGTCTGAGCAGAAGCTACCCATAATGTGAAATTTGTGATGCAGTCATTCGGGCCATTTCCTCTGGTTTACAGTTATGAAGCTATTTAGAAGGAAAGCCCAACCTGGCTCCTACACTCAGACGAATTCTGCGTTCTCACTTCCAAGAAAAAAGTGCAACCGAACTTTACAAGCAACTTACCTCTGAATGCCAAGGGAACAAAGAAACACCTCAGAGTTTCCTAATGCGTTCCTAATGGAGCTCAGGAAGATCAAAGCGAGGAAGGCTGAGGGCCCAGATGGCATCAACTCCAGGCTACTTAAGACCTGTGCAGACCAGCTGTGCGGCATATTGCTGTACATGTTTGACCTGAGCCTGAAGCTGGGAAAGATGCCACAGCCATGGAAAACATCCTGCGTCGTGCCTGTTCCAAAGACGTCATGCCCAAAAGACTTTGGGGACTACCGACCAGTAGCACTGACCTCACATCTGATGAAGACATTGGAGAGGCTGGTGCTCACTCATCTCCGATCTCTGGTGAGCCCATCAATGGATCCACTTTAGTTTGCCTACCAACCTGGCATTGGAGTGGAAGACGCAGTCATCTTCCTCCTAAATCGGGCTATTTCATACCTGGAAAAGGCTGGGAGCACTGTGAGAGTCATGTTTATTGACTTCTCTAGTGCTTTTAACACCATCTAACCTGCGCTCCCGAGGAATAAGATGGTGTACATGGGAGTAGACCATCATCTGTCTGCCTGGATACTGGAATACCTCATAGACCGACCACAGTATGTGAGGACTCGTGACTGTGAATCTGACATGATTGTCTGCAACACTAGAGCCCCGCAGGGAACAGTTCTAGCCCTGTTCCTCTTCACTGTCCACACTGCAGACTTCATGTTTAGCTTAGCAACCTGTCACCTGCAGAAGTTCTCTGATGACTCTGCCATCATCGGTCTGATCACGGATAATGATAACAGGGAGTACAGAGGACTTATACAGAACTTTGTGGACTGGTGCCAACAGAGCTGCCTCCAGATAAATGCGGGGAAAACCAAAGATTTCCGTAGGCACAAACACACTTCATTTCCACCAGTGAACATTCAGGGAAAGGACATTGTGAGAGTGGACTCGTACAAATATTTGGGTGTTCACCTAAACAAACTGGACTGGACAGACAACACTCAGGCAATCTATAAGAAAGGGCAGAGCAGACTCTTTCTGCTGAGAAGACTAAGGTCTTTTGGAGTGCAGGGAGAGCTACTGAAGACCTTTTTTGACTCTGTGGTGGCCTCAGCCATATTCTATGGTGTGGTCTGCTGGGGCAGCAGCATCTCTACTGCAGAAAGGAAGAGACTTGACAAGCTGATCAGGAAGGCCAGCTCAGTCCTGGGGATTCCCCTGGACACTGTACAGGAGGTTGGAGAAAGGAGGATGCTGGTGAATGTCTCTCACCCCCTGTATGAAACTGTTTCATCGTTGAGCAGCTCTTTCAGTGACAGACTGTTACATCCTAAGCTAAACAAGTGCCTAAGAGCGTTACAGAAGGTCTTTTCTCCCTGCTTCTATTAGACTTCACAATCAAAGCTGCTCCCAGTAAACCAGTCACCATAATACACACTGTTATTACTGTTTCGCCATTGTTGTTTTTGTCTTCGAATGACCGTTGCATTATCGAGAGCATTTGCATGCCCTGTCATAGAGATCTCTGGTGAGATTTCAAGCAGCGACCAAACGAAAACGAGTTTTTGTTGCCCGGAATGGGTGCTTCTTTTGTTGATTTCGGAATCATTAAGGGTTTTTACTCAAATTCGGGTGATTAGCCCTGGATTTGAAACCTAGTGCGAGGTAAGGACTGGCTGTACCGGTTGCACCAACGGTAGCAGATTTGGTTCTTCGGAAAATCTGGCCAGACAGGAGAACGTGAAGAAAACAGAAGCATTCACTACCCAGGATAAGAGTAAAAAGCTAGGTAGCCAAAGGATTGAGTGGGTGTTAGATTTTTATCGTGCCCAAATGAAACTTAATTCTTGGAGAGGTTTTCCATAAGACCTGCGATGCCCGTAGTGCCTTTCTGATCACGGAAGAATCACACAGCACAAAGCAAATGTTCTTCTTCGGTTTATTGCAGGCAGCAGACACGTATATATACACACATTGGAGAGAAAGCTGACCTAAAGTTTTTTCCTGTTTAGACAAGAGGATATACTAGCCGGAGATGTGTGAGCCCAGATTAAGACTCCCTGTATACCTTACATACTAACATCATAAATATCCTATAGACATTGACCAGACAAAGGAATGTGTGTGAAACAGTGTGAGAACCATTTTAACACTAACAGTGGGTCAACAACTTCAAGTACCTGGGATCAATGGTCAAGTCGAGTGAAAACGACATCAGCACAAGAAGCCCTAGTGTGGGCAGCCTTCTGGAAAATGAATAAATATAAAATTTCTCATTAGCAATTTTTGAAGGGGACACAAATAATAAGGTTGTACTTACAGTATAAAGATATGTCCCCACAGTGAAAAACTTTGTTTCTATCATTATTATTGTAGCATGGAGACTGTGTCAATTACAATGGTAGTTCAAAGTGCTTTACATAAAGAAAGTAAAACTATCATAAAAAAAATTATCACAACATTAAAAACAAGGAATTAAAAAAAGGTTTAAAATTTAATTTACAAATTAATTAAGAAACTTAAGAACAGAATATAAATTGATTATACAAAAAAATACAGTGGGGTCAGTTCGGACGTAGCACAGTGCTCATTTAGTAAATGCACAGCTAAACAATATGCTAATTGTGGCCGTTAATGTTAAGTTAACATTATGCCAAGTCGTCACAAATTAAACAATGCATGGGAAACGGCTTTGGCGTGTTAGTTGCAGTGCACTATGCAACAAGCTATTGTAAACAAGCTAATGTTAACTAGATAAATAATATTTTAATCGCTAATATAGCAGATTCATGGAAAATTACATCGGTAATCAGCATTTTTGCCGCAACTAATTTATGAATAAGTCTGCATCAACTACATTAAAGAGAATCGCTTTATTTAAAGTGAATAAAATACCCTACTTAATGGAGTTCAACATTAAATGAGCCACAGCCGCACACCTGACTCGTGTGTGTGTAGAGTAGGTGAGATGAACTGGGAAAGCAGGCAGTGGGTCAAACCACTGTGAGGAAGGGGAGGGGGAACTGTTTCTAAATGCATTTTTGCGGGGTTTTTTTCTACTTACACAATTATTTTAGGTATACATACATATATTTTTCATATAATAGAGAATACATATAATAGAGAGTGGGATTTTTTTAAATAATTTTTTTAGATGGGGAGGGGACATGTCCCGTCCGTCCCCCCGGGATTTACCCCATGTGCGCAAACCAGAGTTCAAGCTGATCAACAAGTATGTTCTCTATCAACCATTCGAAAGACACAATATTACCTGCAATACATGCAATACCACCTGTGTGCAATATTACCTGCAATACGTGCAATACCTCCTGCAATACACCCAAATGAGGATGGGTTCCCCTTTTGAGTCTGGTTCCTCTCAAGGTTTCTTTCTCATAACATCTAAGGGAGTTTTTCCTTGCCACAGTCACCACGTCTTGCTCATCAGGGATAAATGCACACCATTCACCTTGACTGTTGATTTCTGTAAAGCTGCTTTGAGACAATGTCTGTTGTGAAAAGTGCTATAGAAATAAACTTGACTTGACTTGACTTGACAATACCTGCAATACGTACTTTTTTCCTTATTTGTATTTATACATTGTGTTGTGTATATACTGTATACTATAGTATGTGTCTATTCTTTTATATATTTGCATTTATTTTTTTTCTTTGCTGCTGTAACAAAGAAATTTCCCCACTGTGGGACGAATAAAGGTATATCTTATCTTATCTTATCTTAAACAGGGTTGATGTGGTCATATTTTCTAGATCTAGTGAGGACTAACTAACTGAAGCTTATTTATGCACTTACTCGAACACCCAGACAGTAAAGCGTTACAGTAGTCTAATCTAGATGTAACAAAAGCATGAACTAGTTTTTCCTGCATCCTGTAACATCATATTTATAATTTTAGCAATATTTCTAAGGTGAAAGAAGGCGATCCTGGTAATATTATTCATGTGAGCCTCAAAGGATAAGACTAGGGTCAATAATAACACCAAGGTCTTTGACAGCCATATACGCTGAAACAGAAACACCATCCAGAGATGCTACGTAATCGGAAAGTTTGCTTCTAGCTGCATGTGGTCCAATTAAAAGTACTTCCGTCTTATCTGAGTTGAGCAGAAGAAAGTTATCAAGCATCCACAGTCTAATGTCCTTTACACACTCCTCAACATTGTTAAGCTGATCAAATTAATGATCAAATTAATCAGCATTCTCCAGTGACATTATTAGTTGGGAGGCAATGTCTCATTGAGTGTTACCTGCACGGCCAACAATTTCAAGCACTGTGGGACACAGGCTCTTAGGTATGTGTCATTGATGAAGTGTGTAAAGAGGAATACTTACCAGAAGTCCCATTGAGAGATGTTTCCAATATCCTTGAGGCTCCATATACATTGAACCTTGTGGCTGCCAACGGCACTGACCTGCCCTATATCGGATATGTTGAAGTGACATTCAGATTATCATCACAGCCATCGCACCAAGCTGAACTTGTCATTCCTATGCTCGTAGCAAGGGGTCAGAACCTCTCACACCCTATTATAGGTTTCAATGTGATAGAACAAATTGGGAACTCTATTGAGCAAGCACAACCAAACACGGTAAACAAAATGTTTGAGAGAACTGTGAAAGCTGCATTCCCCAGCTTAAAGAGGAGCAAAGTTCAGATATTTATCCAACTTGTGAGTACAGAGAGCTCATGTGAATACATAGTAAAAACTACGAAAGTGCATGTTAGCATTCCCAAACGTATTACTGTGCAGGTCTCATGCCTAAGTGTATATGCAACCAGTTAAAGAGGACAGCACACTAATTTTTGAACCTGATGTGAACCCCCAGAGGTATTACATGGTACCCAGAGCCTAAAACTTTACCATCCAAAAGAGATGTCACAGCATCATATGATAGTCCATGGCATGTGGGAAAGTTGTTCTTTCCTGTGTATACAGAAAAGTCAATGGTGTATCCATTTGAGGAATCGGCAAGAACAAACAACTTGAACCTCCACTTAGTTGGCTTGGCTTTCATGTACTGTGTCATCCCAGTGTTAGCTTTGCATGCTACCATCTTCTCATCCACGGCTAAATGTCTTCTAGGATGATAGATTGCTTTGCATGTCTTACGGATTGTGTCCATAAGCGGTTTCACTCTGAACAGACGGTCATGTTCAGATGTGCCCCTCTTTCTGTCGTTTTCTTTGTCTGCATCTGGGTGACTCATGTGTACATTCCACGAAATTCAAAATGGAGCGACGCCTGCGTGGCCTGGTGTGAGTTTCCAGTGAAGGCAAGGGTGATGCAGCCACATTCCTAAAAATAATTAAACAATATATTTTAGAATGATGAATACACTTGAACAATATATATTTGTTAGCATGCATTGTATAGCCTATAGGCCTATTTGTTGATGGGCAATAGG
>JAAIIK010019283.1:136397-154756 GCA_014706435.1 Silurus glanis | reverse complement strand
CAAGGCTGTCCTGAAATTCTGTCTCTGACAGGAAATTAGCTTACTTTCAGAAAAGATCACTAACTTTAAGATTTACTAACTAATTAAGAAAATAAAGATAAATACTCTTAAAACAATCATAATAATCTGACATAATCTGCTCTTGCATAGTATTTTATTCTTAAAACAAGATCAAGTGTGTGACTGATCTGTTCAACCCGGACTCAAACACACACTCGTACTCATTTCACACATCCATGTCTTCAGCACCACTCATATTACATCACCTCATTATTACAAACAGTTTACATGCCGTTTTTGCACATCTTTTTTTGGATTTCTGCTATTGCTCTTTTGCACAACATTTTGTTTACATATTTGTTAATCACAATGTTCACTCTACTCTTTTACACACCGCAGTGTGCAATATACAACAGGTTTACTGGTGGCGCTATTTTGTGTTTTGTGTATTTGTTTCATCTGTCCTGTATTGTCTTGCACTGTCTTGTGTTGTCTTTGCACTGTTTGCACCAGGTTGCACACGATGCACTTTATGTGGCGAGGACACGTACTAGTCCTTAGCTCTGTGTTTTCTTGATTGTTGTTATATGTAGCACCAGGGTTCAGGAGAAACGTTGTTTCATTTCACTGTGTACTGTGTCAGCTATATATGGTTGAAATGACAATAAAAGCTTCTTGAGTTGACTTCGTCACGGATCTGCTGAACTCTGACAGCAGCACCTGCATCCTGGTAGCTGTAGATCACTTCTCCAAAGCCTGGAGATTGGTTCCCTTCCGAAGTCTGCCTACAGCTCTAGAAATCGCTACGGTACTCTTCCAACATGTGTTTCGAAATTTTGGCCTCCCAGAAGAAATAGTGTCAGACCGGGTTCTCAGCTCACATCCCACGTGTGTAAGGCGTTTATCAAGGTGTAACCATTAACCTTTCTTCTGGTTATCACCCACAGGCCAGACAGAGCACCAGAATAGTTGTTGAGTATGCAAAGAACTCCCTGGGCCAAGAAGCCACCGGCTTGACTGGCTTGAAGGCCCAGGTACCAAATGCAGGGCCCGCCGTGCATTTGTTAACTGGAAAAACTATTTTGCTAAATATAAGGGCGTAGGAGCGCACAATGGTCTCAAGAGGGTGTACTGCCAAAAAAACTTCACGTAGGTGCCCTTAGCAACTGCCCATGTCGCCTATATATAACAAATTAATTAACACCGCCAGGAAAATTTCATCTTCAGTATAAAATGAGGAGCTGAATGACCCTGATATCAGTTCAACATGCATCATTTTATTCCTTTTAATGTCACATCTGCAGCTGTGGTGTTGTAATTAAAAGCTGTGTGGTGATTTAAATAAAAGTGAAGTGTGTAACTGAGAGATGTGTGCAGAAGCACTGCCATGTCCCCATATCACTTACACTTACATGGATAATCTCAATTCATAATCATGTACTGTACACTGGAGTAATGCACTACAGTTTACAGAGAAAATTCACTTAAGCTCCATTTCATCCAAACCCAGGCTATCATTCCTGCTCTGTTCCTTAATTCTTCCCATGGGCACTAGTAGTACTATGTGTAGTACTGCAAGTGGAATTTATAGTAGGTTTATAATGAGTAAAGTCATGATATAAAGATGCAGTAACTGATCATGAGCTGATGTTAAACAAGCAGTAATTAATGAGTTAATAATGTTACATTAAAAAGTGTGATCTGAAATATTATTAAATTTAAACTACAAAAGGGAACTGTATCATTTACCCAAATACAATAACCAAAGGTCAAAGTTCAACAGTTAAACAGAAACACAAATCAAACAGCGTATGATTTGTAAATCACAAGTACTGAACTGTAAGATTTTCTGTGCTTATCTTTACATTTTTATTATTTATGAATCCAAACACATTTTATGTGATGAGAAAAAAGTAGGCAGGAGTACAAGGAGATGTGGCAGCAGGTAAAGAGGGATGTGGCGAAAGCAAATAAAAAGGCATATGAGGAGCTGTATGAGAAGTTGGACACTAAGGAAGGAGAAAAGGATTGAAACCGATTGACCAGGCAGAGGGACCGAGCTCGGAAACATGTGCTGCAAGTTAGAGCAATAAAGGATGGAGATGGAAATGTGTTGACTAGTGAGGAGAGTGTGTTGAGAAGATGGAGGGAGTATTTTGAGGAGCTGATAAATAAGGAAAATAACAGAGAGAGAAGGTTGGATGGTGTACACATGGTTAAGCAGGAAGTGGATAGGATTAGTAAGGAGGAAATGAGAGCAGCGATTAAGAGGAAGAGTGTAAATCGGGTGGACCAGATGACATACCGGTAAAAGCATGGAGATGTTTAGGAGAGATGCAGTGGAGTTTTTAGCCAGATTGTTCAACAAGATTGTGGAAGTTGAGAGGATGCCTGAGGAAAGAATTTGCATTACTAGGTGGTTGTCCTGCATCTTTAATAAACAAGCTACAGTTTGTCCAGAATGCAGCAGCCAGAGTTCTCACAAGGTTGAGAAAATATGATCATATAACCCCAATCTTCTAATCCCTACACTGGCTACCTGTTAAGTTCCGAATCGACTACAAACTACTGCTACTTACTTACAAAACACTACTTTTTAGCTCCCATTTATCTTTCCAGTCTTCTAACATGCTACAGTCCATCATGCTCCCTGAGATCTCAAAACTCTGGACTTCTAGTAGTACATTTTGGAATAGTCTTCCTGACAGTGTTCGTGGCTCAGACACACTCTCACAGTTTAAGTGCAGATTAAAGACATATCTTTTTAGAGAGTCCTACACATAACACACTTCACATATCATAACCTTGTGCTCCAGTACATTTGATCACATGCACATCACAAACTTGTGCTTGTTAATATCATGAACAGCAGCTACGCTAATTCCTCTCCACTGCTTCTCTCTCTACTACATTTTTTCCTCCGAGGAGAGAGAGATTATGGAGGCTAGCAAGCCCATGGACTCTTCCCAGCATGTGCTGTATGAGGAGCTTATTGTACCCCATCGTTGGGTAAACAACTGTCGAGAAAAATATTAGAATTGATAATGTGGAAAAGGGCATGCCACCATGTTACAGAGGATTGGCAGCTGCAGCGTTTGCCTATCAAAAGGCATCGACCATCACGATGGGTCATCCAGTGACCCTGTACACTTCTCATGCGCTACACGCCTTACTGACAAGTCAAAAGTATGTGATAACAAATGCTCATAGGACAGGTTATGATGTAATTCTGTCCACACCAGAACTAACAATTGAGAGATGCCTCACAGTCAACCCAGCTGACCAATTAGTACCGGATGAGGGAACTCCCCACGAGTGCATTATAGTAGCACAGAAATTTCTAAAAGCTAGGGATGACCTAGATAATCAACCACTGCAAAATGCCCAGCATATCTTATTTGTGGATGGTTCATGCTACTGCACGAATGATGGTATCAAAGCAGGAAATGCTGTGGTTGTGTACAATGAGGAAGCCTAACCCTAGACTCATTTCAAGTACTATCTAGCGTAAGTGTGCCACAACCTTGTTCTGCCCAATTGGCAGAAATAAAAGCCCTAACAGCAGCATGTAGGTTAGGGGCAGGGAGAACATGTACCGTCTACACAGATTCAGCCTATGCATATGGGGTGTGTCACACATTTGGACCTATCTGGGAACAGAGGGGTTTCCAGAGAGCTGATGGATCATACATTATGCATGGTCCTGCAATTTCAGATTTGCTCAAAGCAATGATGCGTCCAAAAGCACTAGCCATTGTGAAATGTAAAGCCCACAAAACTGATGGTGAGATGGTCAGTAGAGGTATTGCAACAGCAGATAAGGCAGCCAAGAAAGCAGAGGTAGACAAAGACTGTGTGAAAGTAATGATGCAGGGTGAGGAGCAGGAGGAAGAATGGGGACAGGTGACAGAGGAAGATCTTGGGGAATACCAGGATGTAGCAAGTGGGGAGGAGAAGGAGATGTGGAAGAAACGAGGTTCAGTACAAGATTCCAACACAGGGTTATGGAGAAGCATTGATGGGGTATGGTTCATCATGTTGTGATTAGGCTTATTCGATGCTGTTATGACGGGGGAGTGATGTCGATTTCGGTCAATGTTTGTTTTTGCGTTTTCAAAGATTTTAGTCGATTTCACTGATTTTAGCCGATTTTTCGAGTAAATTTTTCGGTGGCTGTTTTCGTTTCGCATTTTACTTGCTGTTTTCAATTTTAGTAGATTTTTTGTTTGTTTTTACCTTCTGGATTTTGTCGATTCTGATGCAATTAATCTGTATTTGATTTTGATGCAATCATACTTTTCTTTAAATCCTGGGTCTAGGTGTCACTGATGTACTGCTATTATGATTATTTTACTTTAATTATTGTGGCCGTTATGCCTTAACGGATGTTTGGATTCCGATCTTCGGATCATCATGTGGATTTATCGTTTTCTTTCATGGATGTCAACATACGAGCACCTGGTAAAGTGCCAGTAACCTCTTCCAGGGCTCCAACGAGACCCCCTGCGATACGCAAAGTATCTGGGTCAGAAGAAAACTACTTGTGCCAAAGAACTCAATGTAAATTTTTTTTTTTTTGCGTTATGTGACATGTATATTTGTTAATGGGTTAATACGGAAGTAGGCAGAGTGTGAGACTAATTAGTCTCAGACGGGGGAGTGATGTCGAGAAAAATATTCAAATCAACTTTATCTAGAGTGTGTTTTAATCCAACTAATATTCATCCAACAAATTGACCTAATAATTAGTATAGAACCTATTAGATACAATAGAAGTAGCTTGATTAAACCTATTTAGCCTATGTGCTTTAATCAAACTCATGTAGTCTATTTAGTCCAAGTATAATTAAAATAATAATAATCAGATACTAATAAATAGAGTGGAGTAGGGTCTGACTGGTGTTATGAGTGTGTTGGAGAGCCAGAAAAAAAAAACAACGTACAAGGCAGACTTAAGCATGTTTATTGGGGAGAGAAGAGTTGAGATTGACAATGCTGTCAGTGGAGAATGCTCCTAAGAGATGTCCCAGGACGTCTGTGAGTTGGAGCTGAATAAAAGAAACAAACAGAGATCACAATGACTAAAAACATACAATTAATATGTGCATGTAACAATTAAAGTAACAAGTTTAAAAATGCTATCGTTGTGAAGCTCAACACACTATGCAACATTCAGTTCAGAAAGTACAAATGAAGTATGACCTAGGCACTAACATAACCAAGTAGAATAATGTAGTTAAACATATACGAATAGACAATCTAAGTAAAATACTATAGCTTGCTATAATAAAAGGGGGATAGCAAAGAGCATTATAAACCCAGCCTTTAGGGAGGCACAAGCCAGTGCACTCTTAGTGCCGGTCCCAAGCCCGGATAAATGGGGAGGGTTGCGTTAGGAAGGGCATCCAGCGTAAAACATGTGCCAAATCAAATATGCGGGTCACGATTAAGAATTTCATACCGGATCGGTCGAGGCCCGGGTTAACAACGACCACCACAGGTATCGTTAGCCAACAGGGTACCGGTGGAAATTGGGCTACTGTTGGCCGAAGGAGGAGGAGGAGAGGAGGAAGACGTCTACAGAGGCGACAGGGAAAGGAGAAGTGTAGGAGAGTGGAGGTTCGGGTTGGTACTTTAAATGTTGGTACTATGACTGGTAAAGGGAGAGAGATAGCTGATATGATGGAGAGGAGAAAGGTAGATATGTTGTGTGTTCAGGAGACCAAGTGGAAAGGGAGTAAGGCCAGAAACATTGGAGGTGGGTTTAAACTGTTCTATCATGGTGTGGATGGAAAGAGAAATGGTGTAGGGGTGATTCTGAAGGAAGAGTACAGTAAGAGTGTAGTGGAGGTGAAGAGAGTTTCTGATAGGGTGATGATCGTGAAGGTGGAAGTTGAAGGGATGATGATAAATGTCATCAGTGCCTATGCTCCACAAGTCGGCTGTGAGATGGAGGAGAAGGAAAGATTCTGGAGTGAATTAGATGAAGTGGTAGATGGTGTACCTAGAAATGAACGATTGGTGATTGGGGCAGACTTTAATGGACATGTAGGTGAGGGGAACAGAGGTGATGAGGAGGTGATGGGTGGGTATGGCCTAAAGGAGAGAAATGTGGAAGGGCAGATGGTGGTAGATTTTGCTAAAAGGATGGAAATGGCAGTGGTGAATACGTATTTTAAGAAGAAGGAGGATCATAGGGTGACCTATAAGAGTGGAGGAAGGTGCACACAGGTGGACTATGTTCTATGTAGGAGATGCAACCTGAAGGAGATTGGAGACTGTAAGGTGTTGGCAGGGGACAGTGTAGCTAGACAGCATCGGATGGTGGTCTGTAGGATGGTTTTGGAGGCGAAGAAGAAGAGGAGGAGAGTAGGGACTGAAAGAAGAATAAGATGGTGGAAACTGAAGGAGGAAGACTGTAGTGTGAGGAACAGGGAAGAGGTCAGACAGAGGCTCGGTGGTGGTGAAGAGGTGCTGGATGATTGGGAAATTACCGCAGGAGTGATGAGGGTGGCAGCTAGAAAGGTACTTGGTGTGACATCTGGAAATAGAAAGGAAGACAAGGAGACATGGTGGTGGAATGAGGAAGTGCAGGAGAGCATAAGGGGGAAGAGGTTAACAAAACAGAAGTGGGATCAACAGGGTGATGAGAAAAGTAGGCAGGAGTACAAGGAGATGCGGCAGCAGGTAAAGAGGGATGTGGCGAAAGCCAAGGAAAAGGCATATGTGGAGCTGTATGAGAGGTTGGACACTAAGGAAGGAGAAAAGGATTTGTACCGATTGGCCAGGCAGAGAGACCGAGCTGGGAAGGATGTGTTGCAAGTTAGAGCAATAAAGGATGGAGATGGAAATGTGTTGACTAGTGAGGAGAGTGTGTTGAGAAGATGGAGGGAGTATTTTGAGCAGCTGATGAACGAGGAAAATGAGAGAGAGAGAAGGTTGGATGATGTGGAGTTAGTAAAGCAGGATGTAGATAGGATTAGTAAGGAGGAAGTGAGAGCAGCGATTAAGAGGATGAAGAGTGGAAAGTCGGTTGGACCAGATGACATACCGGTAGAAGCATGGAGATGTTTAGGAGAGATGGCAGTGGAGTTTTTAACCAGATTGTTCAACAAGATTTTGGAAGGTGAGAGGATGCCTGAGGAATGGAGAAGGAGTGTGCTGGTACCGATCTTTAAGCATAAGGGAGATGTGCAGACCTGCAGTAACTACAGGGGAATTAAGTTGATCAGCCACACCATAAAGTTATGGGAAAGAGTAGTGGAAGCCAGGCTGAGAGAAGAGGTGACCATCTGTGAGCAACAGTATGGTTTCATGCCGAGGAAGAGCACCACAGACGCCTTATTTGCTTTGAGAATGTTGATGGAGAAGTATAGAGAAGGAAAGAAGGCGCTGCATTGTGTATTTGTGGATTTAGAGAAAGCGTACGACAGAGTGTCAAGAGAGGAGTTGTGGTATTGTATGAGGAAGTCAGGTGTGTCAGAGAAGTATGTGAGGGTGGTGCAGGACATGTATGAGGACAGTGTGACAGCAGTGAAGTGTGCAGTAGGAACGACAGACTGGTTCAAGGTGAAGGTTGGACTGCATCAAGGATCGGCCCTGAGCCCTTTCCTGTTTGCAGTGGTGATGGACAGGTTGACGGATGAGGTCAGACAGGAGTCTCCCTGGACTATGATGTTTGCGGATGATATTGTGATTTGTGGTGAGAGTAGTGAGCAGGTTGAGAAGAGCCTGGAGAGGTGGAGGTACGCGCTGGAGAGGAGGGGAATGAAAGTCAGTAGGAGTAAGACAGAGTACATGTGCGTAAATGAGAGGGAGGGCAGTGGAGTGGTGCGGTTACAGGGAGAAGAGGTGAAGAAGGTGGAGGAGTTCAGGTATCTGGGGTCAACAGTGCAAAGTAATGGAGAGTGTGTTAGGGAAGTGAAGAAAAGAGTGCAGGCAGGGTGGAGTGGGTGGAGAAGAGTGACAGGAGTGATTTGTGATAGTAGAGTATCTGCAAGAATGAAAGGAAAAGTTTATAGGACTGTGGTGAGACCTGCGATGTTGTATGGATTAGAGACAGTGGCATTGACTAAAAGGCTGGAGGCGGAGCTGGAGGTAGCAGAGCTGAAGATGTTAAGGTTTTCGTTGGGAGTGACGAGGATGGACAAGATTAGGAATGAGTTTATTAGAGGGACAGCGCATGTTGGACGTTTTGGTGACAAGGTGAGGGAGGCGAGATTGAAATGGTTTGGACATGTGCAGAGGAGGGACATGAATTATATTGGTAGGAGAATGCTGACGATGGAGCCACCAGGAAGGAGGAAAAGAGGAAGACCAAGGAGGAGGTTCATGGATGTGGTGAGGGAAGACATGCAGGTAGTTGGTGTAAAAGAGGCAGATGTAGAGGACAGGGTGGTATGGAGACGGATTATCCGCTGTGGCGACCCCTAATGGGAGCAGCCGAAAGAAAAAGAAGAAGAAGAAGAAGAAGCAAAGAGCATTATAAAAGCAGAACACTTACACAGAGTTGATGCAGAGAAGATAAAGTAGGCCGCAAAATGGTTGTCCCCACATAAAAAACTGAGAGCAGGAGGAAGCGGCTGGCTGTACCAGAGGGGGTGAAGGTTGTATACACATTCTTTTCTTAAGTGACATAGAGAAAAGGCTGTAAATAAGGGTAATGGAGGGGAACAGGAAGCCAAATATGGAATCACAGGAAGGGGTTTTTGCTAGGGTGAAGAAAATAGAAAAAAGTATCATGTAACACCAGGGTATAAGTATGAGTGTGTGCAAAGTGTGTGCGTGCTTGATCATTTTGATGTGATGAAGTGACCACCTTCTATGTGCTCATCAGAACGTGACGGGAATAAAGAAGTTTTTGCTCTTTCTCACCCAAGACTGAAGATTTTTCTTTGGCTTTTGAGGTCTATTTAATTTTATTTTATTAGGTTAAGAGTGCTATATTGGGAATCAACTGAAACAAAGAATCTACCCGTGAACTGTCTGCTCAGAGACGGGTTCTGAGTTCTGACACACCCCTTGGTGACACGTTTCTTGCATGGCACCCGGAGGCTGAGGCCCGGGACATGACCCAGAGTGCCTGTGTGGGACTTGGCAGTTGTGCCGGTGCTCTGTCTGAGTCCCCCTTCGAGCCCTTGGCCGAGGTGGCCCTTAGGTACCTGTCTATTAAGACTGCTTTCCTTCTGGCTATATCCTACCTGAAGAGGGTTGGGGACCTACAGGCTCTTTCCGTGGCCCCATCTCTCCTGAAGTTTACCCCTGGCATGGCCAGTGCCTTCCTTTACCCTAAACCTGGGTACATACCTAAGGTGCCTGTGGTTCCCCTACGACCTGTCATGCTGCAGGTCCTCCCTTTCAAGCCCCTGACCAGGAGATGCAAAACTGACTGTACATCCACAAGACCTTGGAGGATGTCGGAGCAGCTGTTTGTCTGCTATGGCCCCTATAGGAAAGGTTTTCCTGCCAACAAGCAGACTCTCAGGAAGTGGATTTTGGATGCTATCTCATCCTCATATGAGTCCTCTGGTCTCTCTGCTCCTTTCGGGGACTAGGCTCACTCTACTCTGAGTGTGGAGGCCTCTACGACCTGGTCTGCTGGAGTCCCACTCCAGGACATTTGCAACACTGCAGGCTGGTCCACCACACTGACCTTCGTCAGGTTCTACGACCTCGACATTAGAGCCACTCTCGGCTCCTCTGTCCTGCGTTCTGGTTGTGCTCACACACACTAGGCAAGGACTGGTCAGTGAGACGTGATTGGACACTTGTTCCCAAAGAGTTGTGACGCAGCTCGAGTTCCCAAAAGAGAACGTCTCTAGGTTACTTATGTAACCTTAGTTCCCAGACCTTAGTTCCCAGAGGGAACGAGACGCTGCATCTCCAAGCCACACTCCCTGCATTCCTGCCGTGCCTCCCTTCTGATTTTTCAGAAGCTAGCGTTGGCTCCATGCATGCGCATTTTGTAGCTTCCTGGTCATGACGTCTCAATTTCATACAAATGTCTACGGTACAGCAACAACAACAACAGCATAATACTACTACTACTACTACTAATAGATTTAGAATTCAGACAATGAACTCACACACTGACCAACTCCGGCAATTTTTTTTATTATGAATCAAAACGCTTTGGAAACTGCATTCTCAACAAAAGTGTGTGATTGGTTATACACTAATGCACCAATCTCATGCACCATCAGCAGATCTACTCTAAAATAGATCACTTTTTATTCATTTCATATGACACTTAAATCATGACCCTGGTAATAACTCTTCATGGTGCAGTGACAATTTCGCCACCAGTATCTGATAATGTACAATGATTATGTAAACTAAGAATATAAGTTATTATTAACTGACCTCAGCATGCTTGTGCAGGTTTGAAGAAGAGTTTTTATAAGTTGCATTTTATTCACCTTTGGCAAAAATGGTTTACACTGCATGATAAAGCTGTAGCCTTTCTTGAAATCAAAGCTCAACCTCCTTATTTATGTACAACCTAACCTGTCCAAAAATACAGTGGGGGCACTCGCCTCTTCTAACCCTAGTGTGCTAAAACAGAGAAATTCTACAGGGGTATGTAGAGGCATGCCCAAACTACCTGTCCACGTGGCGTGTCTGAAAATAGTAAGGACAGCAGGTTAGCGGTATTGATGTATAGTTAAGTGAGAAAATACAAAAGAGAAGTTGTTACTATGCACCAGGGATATACAGCCAGGAGTTTTTAATCATAGTGTGAGCTTTCTGTATTCATGCTTCTTCCCTCTCTTCTTCTCTGATGATACTTTAATCTTAGAAGCCCCACCTCTTTGGTGATGTCTGCACGTAACAGGAGTAACGTTAGTTTGTGACTACTGCTACAAAAAAAATAAAATAAATACAGACATTACATTTTACCACACATGAGACAGCCACAACATGATAATTTCCCTTTTTGTGCTTGTAAGGGGTATCAATAATGCTCACCACGTTAGCCACTGATTCTAGTTATACATCCTTTTATTCCGAAGTAATGATCTGTGTAGACAATACCCAGTAGACTGCTGGACACAATATAGACCTCAAAGTGTTGGAGAGATAATATTTACACCAAGGTTTCTTTCTTAATTGTGGAGTAATTTAGGCTATTGTTAAATTTGTGGGAGTAATAACACACAGGATAAATCAAGCCATCCATATCCTCATGCATCAACACTGCCCCAGCCCCCACCACAGTAGCTTCAACCTCCAACTGAAATGGCTTTGTAAACGTTGGTGCACAGGCTCCTTGTATCTGCAGTCATCAACATTCCTTTTGTACTATGACATTTCCACAAGGTGGCACTTTCACAATTAAGTGTTAATTTATTTCGGTTATATTTTTGTTAGTTTAACTTGTTTATTTTTTATAATTCAACATTTTTTATAATATGTATATTTGACTGGTCGACTAAAGTTTTTGATTTTTTCAAGATTTATGTTATATTTTTTTGTTTTGGGTTATATTAATACGTATCTGTCATGCGGGAAACGGAGGCAGAAGCCGAAGTAACAGCAAATAAAGTTTAATTTAAATCAAAAGGCAGAGCCAACACAAATACCTGCGTTCGCAGGGATAATCCGGTGGTGTGCTTCGGAAGCGCGGTCCACAAAGTTCCAAAGAGAGGCAGTCCGTAAATATAATCCGAATGAAGGAATCCGGGAAAAAGGAAAGTAATATCCAAGGTGCGCCTGGAAAGAGACACAGTCCACAATGTCCGAGTCGGAACCCGAGTCGTGAAAGTAATATCCACGGCGCACCTGGAAAGAGGCACAGTCCACACGAAGAGAGAGCGAGAGTCCGAGTCGAACGGTACGTAGCGGGAAAAGCATACGCGAACATACAGCAATATGAACACACAGGAACATACACGAACATGCAATAACGGACACGGAGTGTGGGTGAATGTGGGGTTTATATGGGCGGTGTGATGAGTGAGTGAATAAGCCTCAGGTGTTCTCAATGAAGCCCGATGCGAGGAGCTCCATGTGGGCGGGGCACGCATGAGAGAAGGAGCAGGGCATTCCCTGAAGCACCGAGGCATGACAGCTGCCAAAGGGGGCGTGGCAGGGGGATTCCTGACCCCCCCCCCCTCCTCAAAGGGGCGGCACCGGACGCCCCCAACCCATGGAAAGGCCGGTGGGCCGGGGCACTCGGAGGAGGGCCCCTCCAACCGTCCAGGGTCGAAGGGGACCCGGGTGGAGCAGCGAGGACCAGAGGTGGGGCGATGCACCCAGCGGAGACTTGAAGTGGAGTGACGCCCACCACGGAGGTCTGGAACTGAGCGACGGCCACCACGGAGACCCGGAGCAGAGCGACGCCCACGGCAGAGACCGGACGCGGAGAGACGTCCACCACGGAGACCTGGAGTGGAGCGATGCTCTCAGCGAAGACCGGAGGCAGCGTGACATCCTCGGCGGAGGTCTGGAGCTGAGAGACGGCTACCCCGGTGACCTGGAACGGATCGACGACACCCAGGGAGGTCTGGAACGGAGCCCTGTCCACCACGTCCCTGGCTTGACATCCCTGGCGACGACCAGAGGCTGGGCGAACGCCTCGGCGGAGACTGGAGGTTGCATGATGCCCACCGCAGAGGACTGGAGCCAAGAGGGATCCTCTTGGGAGACCAGGAGCGGAGCAACGCTCTCAGCGGAGACTGGAGTCCGGGCGATGTCCTCGGTGGAGGCCTGGAGCTGAGAGATCTCCACCACGGAAACCTGGACCTGCACAACGACCTCGGTGATGACCGGAGGCTGAGCGACGACCACCCCAGCGACCTGGAATGGATCGACAACCTTGGCGACCACCGGAGGCGGGGTGGAGCTCTCAACGGGGCTTACAGGCTGGAAGACCCCATGGATGGAGACCGGAGATGGAGCGACGCCCATGACGGAGAACAGAGGCTGAGCCGCGCCTTTGACGGAGTCCTGAGGACAAGCCACGCCCTCAGCTGAGTCCTGAGGCCAGACGACGACCTCGATGGAGCTCAGAGGCCGAGTGATGACCTCGGCGGGGTTCACTGGTGCGACGTCACCCTCCGGGGAGCTCAGGGGCAAGACGTCACTTTCCAGGGAACTTGGAGGCGAGATGTTGCCGTGGGAGGAGCTCGGGAGCGAGACGCCACCGTGGGAGGAGCTCGGGAGCGAGACGCCGCCGTGGGAGGAGCTCGGGAGCGAGACGCCGCCATGGGAGGAGCTCGGGAGCGAGACGTCGCTTTGGGAGGAGCTCGGAAACGAGACGTGTGAGCTCTGTGATGTGGTGTCACCTTCAGGGGAACTCTGTGACGTGGCTTCGCCTTCCGAGAGGCTGCGGGGCGAGCCGTCGCCTTCAGGGAGACTGTGGGGTGAGCCGTCGCTTTCAAGGAGACTGTGGGGCGAGCCGTCGCCTTTAGGGAGACTGTGGGGCGAGCCGTCGCCTTTGGTGGTGCCCAGGGGCAGCGGTCCGACTTCCCTTTCGCAGACTGGAGCTGAGTTGAGTGCTCTGGGGACCACTTGGGCAAAGAGTAGCTCTCAGGGACACTCTGGAGCTGAGAGGAGCTCTCTGGGAGACACTGGAGCGGAACAGAGCTCTCCTGGAAGCCTAGGAGTGGAGAGGAGCTCTCCTGGAGGCCTATGAGCAGAGAGGAGCACGCCTGGAGACCTTGGAGTGGAACTGAGCTTGCCTGCAGAGCTTGAAGCGGAACTGAGCTCGCTTGGAGACCTTGGAGCGGAACTGAGCTCGCCTGGAGGTCCTGGAGCGGAGAGGTGCTCTCGGGGACTCTCTGGAGTGGAGCGGAGCTTTCCTGGAGGTCCTGGAATGGAGCCGAGCTCTCACGGAGGTCCTGGAGCGGAACTGAGCTCTCCTAAAGGTCCTGGAATGGAAGTGAGATCTCCTGAAGGTCCTGGAGTGGAACTGATCTCTTCTGAAAGTCCTGGAGCGGAACTGAGCTCTCCTGGAGGTCCTGGAGCGAAACTGAGCTCTCCTGAAGGTCCTGGAGCGGATCTGAGCTCGCCTGGAGACCTTGGAGCAGAACAGAGCTCACGATTGACTCTTTGAAGTGGAGAAGAGCTCACGGGGACTCTCTGGAGCGGAGAAGAGCTCACGGGGACTCTCTGGAGCGGAGAAGAGCTCACGGGGACTCTCTGGAGCAGAGAGGAGCTTACGGGGACGCTCTGGGACAGAGAGGAGCTCACGGGGACGCTCTGGGACAGAGAGGAGCTCATCTGGAGGTCCTGGGGCGGAGCTGTGCTCTCTTGGAGGTCCTGGAGCAGGGTGAGGATCTCCTGGAGGCCCTGGGGCGGAGCAGAGCCATCATGAAGGGCCTGGAGCAGTGCGGAGATCTCCTGGAGGTCCTGGGGCATAGCGGAACCGTCCTGGAGGGCCTGGAGCAGGGTGGAGATCCCCCGGAGGTCCTCAGGCGGAACAGAGCTCTCCGGGACTCTCTGGAGCAGAGAGGAGCTCTCGGAGGTGGGGGAGAGATAGTGGAGATCCGCTGTGAGAATCCCGAGTTTCCTTGTGAGAAGTTGGAGAAAACGGGTGCACGAGCCGAACTTGACTCCAGTCACGCTCCACAACTCAATGGCTAGAGAGAGGGGTTCTCCAGACAGTAGAGAAATGTGGAGTGCGATCCTTGCTCTCTCCGTCGGGTAGAAGGACGAATTCGACTCCATATAGCCTTCCACGCTCTGTAAAAACACGCCCCACTCAGCCCTATCGCCAGAGAAGCGAGCTGGGAACGTATTTTATTTATTTTTATTTTTTTCCTCTCTCTTTTTTTTTTCTTTATATTCCTTTACAGGGGTCCGTTATTCTGTCATGCAGGAAACGGAGGCGGAAGCTGAAGTAACAACGAATAAAGTTTTATTTAAATCAAAAGGCAGAGCCAACACAAATACCTGTGTTCCCAGGGATAATCCGGTGGTGCGCTTCGGAAGCGCGGTCCACAAAGTTCCGAACTGAAGAGAGGCAGTCCGTAAATATAATCTGAATGAAGGAATCTGGGAAAAAGGAAAGTAATATCCAAGGTGCGCCTGGAAAGAGACGCGGTCCACAATGTTCGAGTCGGAACCCGAGTCGTGAAAGTAATATCCACGGCGCGCCTGGAAAGAGGCACGGTCCACACGAAGAGAGAGCGAGAGTCCAAGTCGAACGGTATGTAGCGGGAAAAGCATACGCAAACATATAGCAATATGAACACACAGAAACATACACGAACATGCAATAACGGACCCGGAGTGTGGGTGAATGTGGGGTTTATATGGGCGGTGTGATGAGTGAGTAAATAAGACTTAGGTGTTCTCAATGAAGCCCGATGCGAGGAGCTCCATGTGGGCGGGGCACGCATGAGAGAAGGAGCAGGGCATTCCCTGAAGCACCGAGGCATGACAGCTGCCAAAGGGGGCGTGGCAGGGGGATTCCTGACAGTATCCCATCATACTTGGTGGTACAGGTAACATCCTGTTTACCACATGCAAGAGAAAGCCACGATGAGCATTGAAAGCTGCAATGTTTATTGTAAAGAAGATATGTTTAATTAAAATAAGTTTGTGCAAGAAGTTACCACTCTTAGTCTACAAGCAGGCAAAGTGGTATGTAAGTTTATTTTTTGTTTTATGTCCAAATTTAATGTTGTCTTTCTTTGTAACTGAATGTATATTGTATATTTATCCTTTTATTCAGTTCTACAGTGTTGATGTCGGTGTTGATGTCAAGCTTAATAAACATCAGTAAAGGAACCTTGGCCTTTGGATTGTGACTAAGGGCGGCATAGTAGAACACTTCACTGCGTCAGTGAAGGCCAAGATCATCGCATGGTGAAGCTGTACATGGAAGTCGGCCAGCAAGAGATGTTACACATCTATTAAGTGAAGTACCAAGTTTAAAACAAACAAGTTTAAGTTGCACTGATATTTCAGCATTGATTTTGAAGATAAACTGGATATTTCCTTTTATCAGTAGCTTACTGAGAAAATATAAAGACTTGAGTTGATAAGCATATGTTTATTGGACATTCAGGAGACTAAGTGGATGGTACAAAACCCCCAAGCATAAGAAAAGGTCAGCGTTCACGCACTCTTACAGAAAGAGGGAAAGCACTGCAGGAGGCAAATTTAAACCAACTAAACAAAGAATGTGAACACAAGTATAAAAGATGGAAGTATCACATCAACTGTTTTAAAAGAGACTTAAAGAACAATGATGAGGAACTGATTCTTGAAGTTGTGAGCACTATTAATAGCACACAGTCAGAGGTTGATCTCTATGAGAAAATAAGACGCATCACAAGCCCTGAAACAGAAACAAGGAGGAAAAATGACACATGCCTCTCAATTACTGGCATTGCTAATATCATAGCTCAACGGTTTCTAAATGAAGATCCCGAAGATGTACCCTGGCCTGAGTTGGATTCAGTGTTTAAAGCCACAGTGTCCAGTATCATTTCAGCAACCTCTAGTAGGGAAAGATCTGTTTCTAAGAGTCAGGCCTCATGTGATTCACTGCCGAGACAACAAGAGGCAGCAGCTGAAGTGGCAGCCACACAAGAGGTGATTAAAATTATGAAAACGCAACATCAATATGAGGAAGAAATCAGAAACCTTGAGGCAGAAGACCAAAGGTTAAGTGCTGAAAGAGAAGCTCAAGAGAAGGAAACAGAAGCAGAGAATGCAAGGAAAAGAGCTCAGTTTATTTCAGACAGCACCGCTAGGAAAGTGAAGGTGAAAGAAAAGAGGAAGGAGGTGGAACGTTTGGAGGAACTAAAAAGCCACAATGCGGCACAAGCAAGGCTGCAAGTTTATGCTGAAAGCATTAAAAGTGATAAGGGAGAATATTATTCTGCTCTGACTCTTCAACAAAGGCCACATGTGTCAGGGTGCGAGTGAAACGGGAGGCGGAAGCCGGAGTACAGCTCGCTCAGGTTTTATTGACCAGAGTGAGGGAGAGAGATACACACAAGCACACACACACGCGCGCACACACGCTCACACACGCACACGGCAGTCCTTCGGTTGAGTAAGTCCGAGGTGCGCTTGAGGAGAAGCGTAGCTGATCCGAGATGCACGGGGAGGAGATGCGCAGCCGGTACGGGATTGTGGAGTCCGAATAGGACGGACGCATCGAGTCCTGTCTGAAACCCGGAACACAAAAACATGCAGCACGTAAAGTCCAACACATTCAATAACGAACGGCGAGTGAATGTGAGTGAGGGGTTTATGTAGGAGCGGGGTAGAGTGATGATGAGCTTCAGGTGTGCATCGTTATGCCTGGAGCTCCAGAGAGAGTGGAGGCATGACTGATGATGAGCCCCAGGTGTGCGTGGTTAAACCTGGAGCTCTAGGGAGAGCAGAGGCATAGAGAGCCACCAAAGGGGGGCGTGGCAGGTGGATCCCTGACATTTACCCCCCCCAGAGGGGGCAGCACCTGATGCCCCAAACCCACAGATGCTCGGAGGGCCAGGGCACTCGGAGGAGGATACTGGTGTCCGTCCAGGGTCGAAGGGGACCTGGTCGGAACCGCCGCGGAACCGGGGAAGGCCGGGAAGGACCCGAGGCGGGGCGACAGCCCAGGCGGAGTGCAGGAACTGGACGATGCCCATCCCGGAGACACGGGATGGAAAGACGTCTTCAGCGGAGGCCGGAGGCGGAGAAACGGCTCCGGCGTAGGACAGGAACCAAGGTGCGCCCGCAGCGGAGTCCAGAGGCTGAGTGACCTCCACGGCAGAGACCAGAGACCGAGTGACGCACTCGGCGGCAATCAGGGGCGGATTGACGCCCACTGGGTAGGTCTGGAGCGGAGTGATGTCCAGCACGGAGGACCGGAACGGAGTGACGCCTTTGGCGGAGACCTGGACCGAAGGGGTGCCAACCACGAAGATCAGGAGCGGAGCTATGTCCATAGCAGAGACCGGAGAATGAGTGATGCACGCGGTGTAGACCGGGAGCAGAATAACGTCCTCGCTGGTGTCCAGAGGCCGGAGATGAGAAACGCAGTGACACCTTCGACGGGGCTGTGAGCCGTGACGATGCCTTCAGAGGAATTTGGAAGTGCATTGTCATCCTCTGGGGGACCTGGAGGAGAGACGTCGCCCGGAAAGGGACACGGAGGTGTTACGTCGCCCGGAGAGGAACCCGGAGGCGAAACGTCGCCTGGAGCGGAACGCTGAGGCGTGACTTCGCCTTCAGATGGTCTAGGAGGTGTGGTTTCGCCTTTTGGGAGACTTGGGGGTGAGACGTCTTCGTCGGAGGAGCCCAAGAGCGAGACGTGGCCTTCCGGGGAGCTCGGGAGCGAGACGTTGTCTTCAAGGGAGCACGGGAGCGAGACGTCGCCGACGGAGGAGCTCGGGGGCGAGACGTCGCCGACG
>JAAIIK010019283.1:117085-136387 GCA_014706435.1 Silurus glanis | reverse complement strand
GCCGACGGAGGAGCTCGGGGGCGAGACGTCGCCGACGGAGGAGCTCGGGAGCGAGACGTCGCCATCGGAGGGGTTCGGAGGAGAGACGTCGCCATCGGAGGAGCTCTGAGGAGAGACGTCGCCATCGAAGGAGCTCTGTGGAGAGACGTCGCCATCGAAGGAGCTCAGAGGCGTGACGTCGCCATCGGAGGAGCGCTCATGGAATCCCTGGGGCGGAAAGGAGCTCTCCTGGAAACCCTGGAGCGGAAAGGAGCTGTCCTGGAAGCTCTGGAGCGGAACGGAGCTGTCCTGGAAACCTTGGAGTGGAAAGGAGCTCTCCTGGAAACCCTGGAGCGGAGCTGTGCTCTCTTGGAGGTCCTGGAGCAGGGTGAGGATCTTCTGGAGGCCCTGGGGCGGAGCGGAGCCGTCCTGGAGGGCCTGGAGCAGGGTGGAGATCCCCCGGAGGTCCTGGTGCGGAACGGTGCCTTCCGGGAAACTTTGGTGTGGAACTGAGCTCTCGGGGAAGCACTGGGGCGGATCCGTGCTCTCGGGAGCGGGAGAGAGATGGTGGAGATCCGCTGTGACCATCCCTAGTTCCCTTGTGAGAAGTCGGATAAACCGGGCGCACGAGCCGAACTCACCTCCAATCGTACTCCACAACTTGCTGGCTAGAGAGAGGGATTCCCCAGACAGCAGAGAGATGTGGAGCGCGATCTTTGCTCCCTCCGTTATGTAGGAAGCTGAATTCGACTCCACATATCCACCAACGCTCCGTAAAAACCCGCCCCATTCTGCCGTTTTGCCGGAGAAGCGAGCCGGGAATCCCGTGACGTCACCGAGGGGGCGTGGCGCTGCCGAGCATGATCCGCATGAAACGGCAGCGGATGTCAGGGTTTTTCCCGGGGTGGAGCTTGGCGGCCGCTTCATTGCAGCGGAGCGAATCCTTCCTCCGAGGTTCGGTTCACACCGGGACCACGGCGGTAATCCAATCATTTTTCCCCTTTTTTTTTTTTTTTTTTTTGGATATTCCCTTTCCCCGGTTCGTTATCCTGTCAGGGTGCAAGTGAAACGGGAGGCGGAAGCCGGAGTACAGCTCGCTCAGGTTTTATTGACCAGAGTGAGGGAGAGAGCTACACACAAGCACACACACACACACACACACACACACACACACACGCGCACACACACACACACGCGCACACGCACACGCACACGGCAGTCCTTCGGGTTGAGTAAGTCCGAGGTGCGCTTGAGGAGAAGCGTAGCTGATCCGAGATGCACGGGGAGGAGATGCGCCGCCGGTACGGGATTGTGGAGTCCGAATGGGAAGGACGCATCGAGTCCTGTCTGAAACCCGGAACACGAAAACATGCAGCACGTAAAGTCCAACACATTCAATAACGAACGGCGAGTGATTGTGAGTGAGGGGTTTATGTAGGAGCGTGGTGGAGTGATGATGAGCTTCAGGTGTGCATCGTTATGCCTGGAGCTCCAGAGAGAGTGGAGGCATGATTGATGATGAGCCCCAGGTGTGCGTGGTTAAACCTGGAGCTCTAGGGAGAGCGGAGGCACAGAGAGCCACCAAAGGGGGCGTGGCAGGTGGATCCCTGACAACATGTTTCTCACCCAAGTGTTCCTATTTCTCTGTGTTTACCATTCATACCTACTCAAGTTACTTCTGCTGTAAATCACATTACCCTTCCTCAGAATAATTCAGACACCAAGACTTGCATTCCTCAAACATCTGCTTCTAATGAATCTGGTACTGATCTTGTAAGAGCTCTCGCTGAAGCGATTACTTCCAATAGGATACCGATTCCAGAACCTGCAATGTTCTCAGGTGATCCTTTTAAGTTTAATGACTGGAAACTCTCTCTCCAGGCATTAATTGATCGTAAGAACTTGCCAGCCCAAGAAAAGCTTTTCTTTTTACGCAAGTATGTCAGTGGTCTGGCCAAGAGAGCCATTGAAGGGCATTTCATGGTGGGAACAGAAGCCGCTTATATTGCTGCTTGGAACACACTTGATGACCGATTCGGAAATCCATTCCTAGTTGGCAAGTCATATCGTGACAAGATACAGTCATGGCATAAGCCAGGCAAGATCCGCATCGTTTTTGATTGCTCAGCAAGATTTCAGAGTACTTCTCTCAATGACCATTTACTGACAGGGTCTGATCTTACAAATACCCTTATTGGAGTCTTGTGTCGTTTTCGGAAAGGGCAGGTGGCCATAATGTGTGATGTGGAGCATATGTTTCACCAGTTTTATGTTGCTCCAAAGGATCGAGACTACCTCAGGTTTCTGTGGTGGGAAGGCGGCAACATGGAAGCTCAACCATCAGTTTATCGCATGAAAGTTCACTTGTTTGGTGCGGCCTCCTCACCTGGATGTGCAAACTTCGGGCTCAAGCATCTTGCTGCAAAAGGTGAAAGCAAATTTGATCAAGCTACGGTGAAGTTCATACAACGTAATTTTTATGTTGACGATGGCTTAGCAAGTGTAAACTCAGATGATGAAGCTATCCAACTTGTGAAGGAAGCCAGAGAACTTTGTCAAACCGGGAATCTCCAATTGCACAAATTCATCACCAACAGCAAAAGGGTGATTGCAACAATCCCAAAGGAAGAGTGTTCTGAGGGTGTAACCACCTTTGATTTGGACCTAGGAGAACCTAAAATGGAAAGAGCACTTGGAGTTAAATGGTGTGTAGCTTCGGACATGTTTCACTTTGGAGTGTTACTAAAGAAAAATCCTTCCACTAGAAGAGGAATGCTATCTATGGTAGCTACTATTTTTGATCCTCTTGGATTCATCACTCCCTTCATTTTAGTTGGGAAAAGAACTCTACAAAGGATGTGTCAGGACAAGATGGGCTGGGACGAACCACTTCCTGATGACCTCAAGCCACATTGGGAAGCTTGGCTGCAAGACCTCCCTAACCTGTCAATGTTAAAGATACCACGTTGTTATGTCCCAACAACATTCAAGGATGTCCAGCAAAATAAGCTACACCATTTCTCAGATGCCAGCATGACAGGCTATGGAAAATGTTCTTACCTCAGAACCGTGACAGGGTCTGGAGAAGTCCACTGTTTACTCGTTATGGGAAAATCAAGGGTTGCCCCAACAAAGATTACAACAATCCCATGATTGGAGCTTACAGCTGCAGTTGTAGCCACAAGAACTGGGGATTTGCTCAAAAGAGAATTAGAGTTGGAGGGTATCCGTGAATACTACTGGACTGACTCTAAAGTTGTTGTTGGCTATATTAACAATGATGCAAAATGGTTCCATGTATTTGTAGCCAATCGAATTCAGCAAATACGGTTATGCACTGAGCCTAGTCAGTGGCGATACGTTGCCTCAGATGAAAACCCAGCTGATCATGCCTCTCGTGTGCTCTTTATAAGCGAACTCATAAGATCAAACTGGTTTACTGGTCCAAGTTTCCTTTGGCAAAGAGAACTCCCTGAAGAGAACATCAGGGTGGAAGAAGTTGATGAAGGAGACCCAGAGCTCAAAAGGGCACAAGTTTTTTCAACACAAGTAAAGAAAGAGAAGTCTCTATCAGATTGTCTTCAACGGTTTTCAGATTGGAAGAGACTAGTGAAAGCCATAGCAAGATTTAAACGTTGCGCAAAGCGTGCTAAAGGTCTGATACAAAATTCCAATGAATCCACAACACTGGAAGAAAGGAGAGAGGCTGAACTATTTATAATACACCTAGTCCAAGAAGAATCGTTCAGTAATGATATTAAGTCTCTCATACAAGGAAAGGATGTTCATTCAAATCATGCCTACCAACTGCACAAATTAAGTCCTTTTGTCGATGACCATGATACCCTAAGGGTGGGAGGAAGATTGTCACAGGCAGAATTACACCCACATGTTAAACACCCAGTCATTCTTCCAAAGGGGCATCATGTATCTCGTCTACTCATAAAACGCTTCCATGAAAAGGTGCATCATCAAGGTCCTGGAATGACCATCAATGAAATCCTTTCAAATTGGTTTTGGATTCTAGGATGCAGTAGTGAAGTGTCATCTCTCATTTACAAGTGCATCAAGTGCAGGAAGTTGAGAAAGTGTAATCAGGAACAAAGGATGGGCAATTTGCCACCTGAGAGGATGGAAACTACACCGCCATTTACTTACAGTGGTATGGACTGTTTTGGACCATTTTATATTAAAGAAGGAAGGAAAGAGCTGAAGAAATATGGTCTTCTGTTTACATGCATGTGTTCAAGAGCAGTTCACCTTGAAGTACTAGATGATCTTAGTACTGATGCATTCCTTAATGCACTGCGTTACTTTATTTCTATACGTGGCAATGTAAGTCAACTTCACAGTGACCAAGGTAGCAACTTCATTGGTGCAAAAAGAGAGTTCCTGGAATTGATGAAGGGAATGGATCAAGAATACTTGAAGGAATTAGGGTGTAACTTCATCATAAACCCGCCTGCCTCCAGTCATATGGGTGGTGTTTGGGAAAGACAGATTCAGACTGTAAGGAGTGTGCTAACAGCTGTCCTGGACCAGTATGCGACAAGATTAGATACTTCCTCTTTAAGAACTTTTATGTAACAATGAAAACATGAAACAATGGCGATTGTGAATAGTCGACCATTAACCTTGGAATACATCAATGATCCCATGGGACCAGAACCATTGACTCCGAATCACATACTAACAATGAAATCCAGCATCATTGCACCACCTCCAGGAGCAGTGTTGGGCAACGTTACTTTTAAAAGTAATGCATTACAATATTGAGTTACTCCCCAAAAAAGTAACTAATTACGTTACTTTGTTACTTTTTATGGAAAGTAATGCGTTATATTACTTTTGCGTTACTTTTGCGTTACTTGTATCTCTTTCACGCCTTACAGGTGTAACAGGTGTAATATAGATAATTGCCATTAAGAAATGTTATATTAGGGCAAAAGACATGTCTTAAACATTTAAAATGTTTGATAACTTCTTAGAGAACAATAAGATGATCGACTAACTTTTGACCACAAGGCTGAACACTTTCCAGTCGCACTTCTGTACACTGCTTTTCAATCTGCCTTCGCCGTCAGGAATGTAACTATTGTTCGTGTATATAAGGTTAAGGGTGTGGGATGGATACCGGTGATGTGGAAGGAGAACATACCTTTCGCTGTCATCTCGTAAAACTTCTTGCAATTCCGTAAATATGACCTCGTCCTCGTCTACATCATTCTCTGCTTCATCATCAGCTTGAAACATTCTGAACACTTTTACAAAGTTCGCACTATTATCAGTGACCGTGGCAGTTTATCTTCCCACAAAGAGCAAATGAGCTGTGAATTTGCTCTCTCTCTCCGCTGCGATGGCATCGTACATGTGTCTCCCACGGAAAACTTTTATTCTGAGCAGTCTATAGATCTGCAGTGGTGGAAAGTCGGCAAAAGTTTTCTATATTTCTGTCTCCATTTTCATATATGCAACATTGCATAATGTTACATATATTCAACATTATATACACACACACACACACACACACACACACACACACACACACACACACACACATCTGTAGTGCTGTGCTTTGCATGCAGATGTTTTTTTTTTTTTAAGTGGTATTTTTTGCAGTTGACAAGAGCTTTTCACCGACACATAATCTAAACTTAACCATTATTCCTTTCTCCTTTTCCTCGACTATTTCAAAATAATACGAATACTTCCATCGCAGTAATGTAATCCCTGGTTTGCCATCTCCGCTTCTGACCAGCATCCGTTCCCGCTGCTCGCACGTATGAGTGCGCGATTCTACGTGACTACGTTCATTTTAATTCAGTATTTATTTTTTTATGCAAAATAATTTAACTGAAAAGTAACTCGCATTACTTTTTTTTAAAAAGTAACTCAGATATTAGTGTGTAAGTTTATAAAGTAACGCGCTACTTTACTCGTTACTCCAGAAAAGTAATATTATTACGTAACGCACGTTACTTGTAATGCGTTACCCCCAACACTGTCCAGGAGTATTTGTGAAAGAGGACGTCTATCTTCGGAAGAGATGGAAGAGAGTTCAGTTTCTTGCAAATGAGTTTTGGACAAGGTGGAGAAAGGAATATCTTTTGAACTTGCAAATAATGGAAGTAAATGGAATAAGAACAGAAGAAATACCAAACCAAATGATATTGTCCTGCTCCAAGATGACTTAGCACCACAAAGTGATAGAAGTCTTCACTGGAAATGATGGCAGAGTTAGAAAACTCAAACTTCTTGTGAGTGACGCAACACTAGATAGCAAGGTTGCACGCACAAGTAAGCCTGTCTATCTAGAAAGACCCATACACAAAACAGTGTTATTACTTGAAGCTGAATAATGACTTAAGTTTGATAAGAGGTTAAACTGTATATAATTCATGCATGTAAAATACTTCTAAATGTTATAAGCTTATAGTTGATTACTTGAGTATCCATTAATAACTTCTTTTAAGAATCCCACTTTGTGTGATGGTGGGAGTGTATCTGCAGTCATAAACATTCCTTTTGTACTATGACATGTCCACAAGGTGGCACTTTCACAATTAAGTGTTAATTATTTTGGTTATTATTTGTTAGTTTAACTTGTTTATTTTTTATAATTCAACATTTTTTTATAATATGTATATTTGACTGGTAGACTAAAGTTTTTTGATTTTTTCAAGATTTATGTGATTTTTTTTGTTTTGGGTTATATTAATACGTATCCCATCATACTTGGTGGTACAGGTCACTTCCTGTTCACCGCATGCAAGAGAAAGCCACGATGAGCATTGAAAGCTGCAATGTTTATTGTAAAGAAGATATGTTTAATTAAAATAAGTTTGTGCAAGAAGTTACCACTCTTAGTCTACAAGCAGGCAAAGTGGTATGTAAGTTTATTTTTTGTTTTATGTCCAAATTTAATGTTGTCTTTCTTTGTAACTGAATGTATTTTGTATATTTATCCTTTTATTCAGTTCTACGGTGTTGATGTCGGTGTTGATGTCGGTGTTGATGTCAAGCTTAATAAACATCAGTAAAGGAACCTCGGCCTTCGGATTGTGACTAAGGGCGGCATACTCCTCACTTAACTTTATGATAAGATAAGATAAGATAAGATAAGATATACCTTTATTCATCCTACAGTGGGGACATTTTTCTGTTACAGCAGGAAAGAAAAAATAAATGCGAATATATGAAAGAATAGACACATTCTTCTCGACACATTCTTTAGTATACAGCAGGGCTGGGCAATTAATTTCTATAGGGGGCCACATGAAAAATCTGAACTGTGTTGGAGGGCCGAACCAATGATAACGAACTTAATTCTGCTCAATATTAATTTTCTCCCATTGTAAAAAGCAGTAAATTATATATTTTGATAAGCTGCTAGTAAGTAAAGTAATAAAGCGAGTAAAGCAAGCAATAAACAGTTTAAAACAAAAAAATCACTGTTTCATTTTATTTTTAACTTGTTAATCTTCACAAATACTAAAAAGATGTTTTGCAGTATGTTAAAGATAAGCAACTGAACAACTTTATACAAAAAGCAATAAGTGCTTTTGATGTTTTCAGTTTAGTTTACTTGCTCAATGAGAAAAATCCAGTCTGTCTTGGGCTTGAACAAGTGAACTGAAATCTGGCTGAATGTCTGAGGTGGCTATATGAAGGACAGCTGAGAGGTGATCATCAGTTATAGAGGATCTGTATCTGGATTTGCAAAGTTTTGTAAGAAGCATTTGTTGAGTTTGCAGCTTGGCTAGCAAAGCCTCCAGTTCCTGTGCGCGCTCTTCGTCAGATAAGCTCTTATATTTCTCCTCGTGTTTGGTCACGTAGTGGCGATTCAGATTGTAATCCTTGAACACAGCGACTTGTGTACCACAAGCTAAGCACACGGCTTTACCTTTGACTTCTGTAAATAAATATTTAGCAGTCCATGTCTTGTTGAAAACGCAGCATTCAGAATCAACTTTTCTTTTTTTAATGTGAGCCGACATTTCTGGGGGGGCCAGGGGTAGCTGGCTAGCATCACCTGTTGCAGACAGACGAAGATACGCGTGACCATACGTAAAAAATACGTCATGTTTTTTAAAAATAAAAGTTGTATTGCATGCATAGCATAAATACTTGTTCATTTGTGTTTATGACTGATATACCGTGGGCCGGACAGGGATGCCCAAAGGGCTGTATGTGGCCCGTGGGCCATAAATGTATCAGTTATCCGTCCCAGAGAGAGCAGCTATGAACCCCTTGCCGCTTATGGCCTCGGCGTTTGAGCTTCTGCATGGTGCCACGATCTTCACTAAGCTGGATCTATGCAACGCATACCACCTGGTGCATATCCGGGAGGGGATGAATGGAAGACTGCCTTCAATACCCCAGCCAGTCATTACAAGTACCTCGTCATGGCGTTCGGCCTAACCAACGACCTAGCTGTTTTTCAGCCACTGGTCAGTGAGGTCCTCTGAGACATGCTCAATGGCTTTGTGTTTGTCTATCTAGATGATATCCTGATCTTCTCCCATTCCATAGACGAACACGTCCGGCAGGTGCACCGCATCTTGTAGAGACTCCTCAAGAATGTGCTCTACGTGAAACCTAAAAAATGTGAGTTCCACACCTCACAAACCTTGTTCCTGGGATACCTGCTTTCAGCCGGTAATATCCAGATGGACCCTGCCAGGATCCAGGCAGTCCGGGATTGGCCAACCCCCACCTCCCACCGCCAACTACAAAGGTTCCTGGGCTTGGGCAATTTTTATCCACTGCTTTGTCAAGGGCTATAGTTCGGTGGCGACACCCCTCCACCGCCTGACGTCCTCCCTCCGCTCGTTCCTTTGGGGCCCCGAGGCTGAGGAGGCATTTCTTGAGCTTAAGCTGCGATTCACAGAGGCACCCATCCTCATCTTTCCCGACCCAGCCCGGCAATTCATAGTTGAAGTCGACGCCCCCGACGTAGGGGTAGGGGCAGTGCTCTCCCAGGTCTGCCCTGAGGATAACTGCCTGCATTCTTGTGCCTTTTTCTCCAGGCGCCTTAGCTCCTCGGAACATCACTACCCGTTGGGTGAGAGGGAGCTCCTTGCTGTCAAACTGGCCTAGGAGGAATAGCGCCACTGGTTGGAGGGGGCGGAGGTCCCCTTTCTGGTCTGGACAGATCACCGCAACCTTGAGTACCTCCAATCGGCTAAACGACTCAACCCCTGACAGGCCAGATGTGGCTTTTTCTTTGGCCGCTTCCGGTTCTCTCTCTCGTAGCAGCCTGGGAGCCGAAACGTCAAGCCTGGCGCACTATCTAGAGTTCATGCCCTGGAGGAGGAGGAGCCATGCCCCGAGACCATCCTTCAGTCTCGCCTTGGAGGAGCGGGTCTAGAATGCCCGGGACAGGGGCCCTGTTCCCGAGGGTTGCCCCACTGGTCTCCTGTTCGTCCCAGAGGGTCTCCGCTCTGATGTTCTCCAATGGTGTCACAACTTCCTGTTCTTCTGTCACCCCGGTCAGCCTCGCACTTTGTCTCTGGTCAAGACACACTTCTGGTGGCCCTCCAAGGTAAAGGACACCCAGGACTTTGTCGCAGCCTGCACCAACTGCACGCAACACAAGAACCCTCATGGCCACCCCCAAGGTCTCCTTCGGCCCCTTCCTATCCCGAAACATCCGTGGTCACACCTCACCATGGACTTTGTTTCCAGGCTGCCCGCTTCCAATGGCAACATGGTCGTCATGATGGTCATTGATCGGTTTTCAAAGATAGGCCACTTCATTGCTCTACCCAAGCTGCCGTCTGCCAAGGAAACTCTCAAGCTGGCCCTCCAGCACATATTTCGCCTATATGGTTTTCCCAAAGATATCGTCTCGGACCACGGAACCCAATTCTCGGCTCAGTTTTGGAGAAAAATGCTCTGATGCCGGGTAAGAGTCACTAGCTCGTCCATGTTGATGGGTAAAGATATCACATTTCCCATGACGATGGACGGGAGAGTTGGTCTGTAACGTCTCCTTTTAGTCCGACACAGAGCTCCAGCACGTTTCTCCCATCTTCTCCTTCTTAGCTCACTATATAAATTAACCTTTGAAATAGAGCATTAGCATTTTTTCAAGACAAAGGCCAGATATCAACTTTGTAACCCAAGAAAGTTATCTTGGGTTACAAAGCTGAAATCTCAGATGCCTCAGGAGTTAAATAACTTGCCAAAAACTCTTTAAAAGATTGATTGTCGATTCTGCATTAACGACACAACCATTCATAAACGGCAAAGGATAAGAATCAGAAACTGTAACTAGATTTACTTTATGGTTATCTGCACTTAATCTAAAAGTTCCATCGGTTTAGGAAATAACAAACATAGACAACTCCAATAGCTCACGCTGGGCTTTGCTAAACCATGCTTGGGTAGGTACTCAACCTCCTGTCCATTAAAGCTCTTCCGTCCAATTTGGCATGATATGAAATTATCCGTTACAGGTAACCTTAATGTCGTGCTGAAGGAGAAAAGTTTAAGTAGGTACATCTCCAATAATCCATGGAAACTCATTAATAATTTTTAAAAAGGTCCTCTTGTTGTTTGCTGAATAGATGAGTGAGTCTGGAAGACAATTTATGGAAAGTTTTTTGATTGGGCAGCCTAATAAAAGACGTATTCTGCCCTGACAATTCTTGCGCCTTTACAGCTGATGAGGTTTCCCGCTGCATGGTAGATATCACAGCCATTGGAGTCAAATGGGGTACAACACACCCCTCAGGAGCTTCCCTGGAAAGATGGGAAAGCTTTCAATTATTAATGCGGCACACATGTTTATGTTTCTTATGCTCTGGGGTTTTAATTACATAGTCTACTTTGCTTAATTTTCTTTCCACAAGATATGGACCAGTAACATTTCTTTGTTGGACTTTTGTTTAGTAACAAAATTCTTACCTTTATCTGACTGGATCACTTGTATAGAGAGAAATTGTGTTAATGCTTAAATTACAATTGCAATTGCAAATCATGGCACAAATGTTCATATGTAAAAACTGATAACTGACTGCTTAAAATGGTGGCAACTTCACTGACTTGAAGGAGTACACATTGTCAGTGATCAGTTACATTGGCAGACCCGCTCCAACCAAAAGCCATGGATGACCGCAAAGGTGGGCGCACTTTTAAATGCAAGAGACTATGCCTTCAGAGCAAGGGACAGGACTGCCTTAAGAACAGCAAGAGCCTAGCTGTCTCGTGCCATCAGAGAGGTGAAGTGCGTGCATGGCAAGAGAATCCACGGCCACTTCCATGACAGTGGAGACACCAGACCCATGTGGCAGGGCATCCAGGTGATCGCAAACTACAAGACTTCACCTGCTTGTACCTGCTTGTAACCATGACGCCTCCCTCCTAGATGCACTGAACGACTTCTACACCCGATTTAAGGTGTAGAACAACATGGTGGCAAGGAAGCCTTCACATTAAAAATCTCCTCCTCTCAATAGCTCAGGTGCTCTGTCTAACCACGCCTGAAGTGAGGAAAACTCTATGCAGAGTTAAACTACAGAAGTCTGCTGGACCACTAGTGGATGTCTTCACCATCTTCAAAATCTCCCTGAGCAGCGTTGTTCCTACGTGCCACAGGACAACAATTATCGTTCCTGTGCCGAAGTCTACAGTCTCCTCACAGCTACAGTCTACTCACAGCTGAAAATGCCCTACCTAAATTTAAAAGTTAACAGTTCCTGATAAAAGTGGGATACATACATGTGGCAGCGGGGGCATGGCCGAGCGACAGTTTGTGAATGGAGAGCGAGGCCGGGAGGAGGGAAGCGTGGGAATGACACACCTGAGGGGAATTGTGTCTAATGAATGTTTTCTCTCTTGCAGTAATCAGGGGGAGAGTAAAAGAGGAGCGAGAGAGCGTGCCAGTGTGTGTGTGCCTGCGAGCACTTTAGCACTGATCATTAGAAAAAAATAAATAAAACTATTTCATTCAGAACTGGTCCTGTCCTGAGAGGTTTTCCTTTCCCCTGAACCATAAGCTCTCCCACAATACACAATTTTAATACATTTGAAGAGAAGACAATTGGAGCTTTACTGTCCATTATTCAAAATTGATTGTGCTCAAAAAGATAATAAGTTATAGAAAGTTATATATGATGAAGTTTTTTTTTTTCCATTTATAAATAGATGAGTCCTGGAGTAATCCAGAAAAGTAATGTGTTAAAAGGCACATGTCTCATGAGTTTATATTTTAAATTGAATGAAGAAATCATGAAAAATTTGATTCCTACAAACATTTATCTGAGTCTATGTCTGGTTCACCCGTCTCCATACACCCCTGTCTTCTCCATCTGCCTCTTTCAAACCAACTACCTGCATGTCTTCCCTCACCACATTCATAAACCACCTCATTGGCCTTCCTCTTTTCCTCCTTCCTGGCGGCTCCATCCTCAGCATTCTCCTACTGATATACCCCACGTCCCAGCCAACATGTCCATGTGGGCCCCACATGGGTTTTATCTGGGTTATATGGGCATCACGTGGGCATGGGGTCAGAGTGAGCACTTTGATGGGCTAAATGTGGGCCCCAGCTTAGTCAGGGTTGTACGCCACAGCTAGGTTGCCCATTTTGTTTATTCGAGGGCTTTGTATAGGCCACATTTAGGCTATATTTAGCTATATTTGTCAAAAGAAATCTATCATTCAATTATTCAATTGATGATAAATTCAATTGATGTTTTTTGCGTGTTTTATAAGATCAATAGATTAACACAAATTTTATATATTAACAATAACATACATACAATAACATGTCGTTGTTGTTTTCTGTGCACACGCTTCCTCGGCTACGTTTCCCCGTTGCTGCCTCAGCGTTGCGCCTCGGATTATCTTCGTGGACTGCCGCTCGCCAGTACGGGACTTTGTGGGCCATCGTCGGAGCGCACAACCGGATATTCCCTGTGACAGCAGGTATTTGTTTTGGCTCTGCCTTTCATTTAAAATAAAACTGTTTGCTGTTACTTCGGCTTCCACCTCCGTTTCTCCGCATAACATTGCTTTTATTTAATGACATTTTTTTAAAGATTTGTGGTAATTAATGTTACAGGCACGATATAACGAAGGTAAGTGTGGAGATTGAACTGGTTTACCTCAGAGATAAACACCTGTGGAAAACTGAACATTCTTAACGATTGGCAGATAACTAGTAAATTGTCTACAAAAATGTGGAAATAACGACTTTTTAAACAATTTTAACCGTGTTTTCTCCATATAGTGTCCTAATGATAACAGGAGGGTGAAACAGTAAAAGCACTGTGGAGAAATCTTTCTCCTTCACTACCTTTTATAACATGTGTATATACAATACACAGAGAAAAGCTCTGAGGAAATTGTAATAATACTTAACATTAGTAGAGGTGATAAAAAAACTTTCATATTTATATCTTTTCTAAACATTAATAAAAATATGATACGTTATAATTATTTAAAGATAACGTAATTTTGCGCCGGTCAGAAAGTCAGTCAAATTAGTGCAGTGCAAATTAATTGGTTGTGTTTTGAGGATTTGCAGGACGTTTCTGTATTTAGTTACGTTGTTATGTTGTTTAACTGATGAAGATGTTTTCTTAATTTGCTGGTGTTTTTCTATTTGCATATGTTTTCTTCAGTTGCAGTGCGTTGAACTTTCTGGGCCACTGTTATCCGAGGTGTGACTTACATCTTTTAGCTGACCGGAATCATTGTCCTAATCACTGGCTTTTGGCAATGGCTAAATATTCGTTTAAGAGTCAAGTTCAGACGCAAGGTTAATATTTTAATTGTTACATTCATAAGTTTTGGATTCCATGACTGGTCCCCCGGCATAAGTTATTACTGTGCGAGGCAGAGGTGGGAACAATTCACTGATGAGATGCTAGGATATGTCTTAATTATATTGATGCATGTTTTTTTAGATGCTGCTGTGAATGGTAGTATTTAAAAATTTACTAAATTGCCTTTTCTGTCTTCTCTTTCTTTACTGTTTTGTAGGTGTGCAGCTGAGAAATCTGCATAGACCCACCAGTGAACTATTTTACTCAGTAATTCTGTTATTCCTGTTTCTCGTTTACTTGAATTAGTTTGAATTAAATGTGATTTACACATTCTGAGTTGAAGTCATTCCAGCACTGCTCGACTGGTACCACCTTCTCTCAGAATCAGAGGTAAGTACACTTCACGGCTCTTCTCTGTTCTGGCACCTAGGTGGTGGAATGAACTTCCCCTAGATGTCCGTACAGCAGAGTCCCTGACTATCTTCAAGCGACGACTGAAGACCTACCTCTTCCTGAAATACTTAAATTAGCACTTTCCAAGATTGTAGAATTCAAGGGTTATATTTATATTAAGTTTGTAATCTTGTGTACCAGTGTAGATTTATTCATTACTAGAGACTCAAAGCACTTTTGTACGTCGCTCTGGATAAGGGGGTCTGCTAAATGCCGCAAATGTAAATGTAAATGTAAATGGACCCATCAGTGGCCCATTTGTGGAGCCGATGGACAAATTTATCTGGGTGCCATTTGGGTTGCCCATGCAGGGCCCAAGTGACAGCCCATCAAAAACCTGCATTGGGCCCACATGAAAATGTTGGCTGGGGTCCCTCCTCAATTTCACCTCCCTCACCAAAACGTCCTACATGCGCTGTTCCTCTAATAAACTTGTTTCTAATCCTGTCCATCACTCCCAATGAACAATCTCAACATCTTCAGCTCTGCTACCTCCAGCTCCACCTAGTGTCTTTTACTCAATGCCACTGTCTCTAAACCATACAACATCGCAGGTCTCACCACAGTCCTATAAACCTTCCCTTTCACTCACAATGCAACTCCTTCTGACCTTCTCTATACTTCTCCATTTACATTCTCAAAGCAAATAATGCATCTGTTGTGCTCATCCTCAGCATGAAACCATGCTGTTGCTCACAGATGGTCACCTTTTCTCATCCAACCTTCTCTCTTTCACTTCTACGGCGCATCTGCGAGTATGTGAAAGTAAATTTTTCCCAGCTCTCCTCCGAACGAGCCAAGATCGCCTTCCGCACTTCCCTCCTGTCTGGTGATGCTCTCTCCAAAGCCAGCACGCTATGGAGCGCCAACGGAGGCGATTTTGGCTCATGCACCAGCTTCATCGGGCTTCTCTTGGGGATGTTTCGGATGGAGGTGGCGGATCTCCACGGAAGCCCCTTCGAGTATGAGAGCGCTCCGTTCCAGAGTTTCCATGTGCATGCGGCTCTGCTCCAGGGTTCTTCAGAACGCACAGTTCAGTTCCAGGGTACTTCAGAGCGCGTGTCTCCGTTCCAGAGCTTCGAGGAGCACGCATCTCTGTTCCAGGGCTTCGACGAGCGCGCGCCTCCGTTCCAGGGCTTCGACGAGCGAGCGCCTCCGTTCCAGAGCCCCGACGAGCGCGCGGCTCCGCTCCAAAACTTCGACGAGCGTGCCACGCCGTCTCAGAGTTCCTACGAGTGCGCTGCGCTGTTCCGAGGTTCCCGCAGGCGCTCGGCTCCGCTCCAGAGTTTCCACAAGCACGCTGCCCGGTTCCGGGGTTCCCGTGGATGCACCAATCCACCCCGGAGTTTCCGGGAGACCTCCCCTCCACTCCTGGGCTCCTCAGAGTGCTCCCCTTGGCTCCAGTGTCCCGCCGCCTGGCCGCGAAGGGAACGTCGTACCACCGCCTGGTCGCGAAGGGGACGTCGAACCGCCGCCTGGCCGCGAAAGGAGCGTCATACCGTCGCCTGGCCGCGAAAGGAGTGTCGTACTGCTGCCAGACCACAAGAAAGAGGTCGTACCACCACCAGGTCGTGACTCGGACAAAATGTCACCACCAGACCCTTCCGGAAGGCCTGTCTCGCCCGTAAGTCACGCTGGAGGTGACATCAAGCCTCCAGGTGCATGTAAAGATGGCGTGGCGTTCCCAAGGTCCTCTGAGGGTGAAGACATCATCCCAGGCTTGATAAAGGTACCTTCGCACTGCTGGATCTCTTCAAGGGTGAAGCAATGGGTGAAGACCCTGTGGGGAGCTCCATCGCTCCCCAAGGCCCCTCTGACAGCCCCAAGTCCCTTCCAGAGCTCTTCCGATAGCGACGTCTCGCTTCTGAGCTCCTCCGATGGCGACGTCTGGCCTCTGAGTTCCTCCGATGGCGACGTCACGCCTCTGAGCTCCTCCGATGGCGACGTCACGCCTGTGAGCTCCTCCGATGCCGACGTCACACCGCTGAGCTCCCCTGATGGCGACGTCTCTCCTCTGAGCTCCCCTGAATGCGACATCTCGCTCCCAAGCTCTCCTGAAGGCGACGTCTCGCCCCCGAGCTCCTCCGTCGGCGACGTCTCGCTCCCGAGCTCCTCCGTCGGAGACGTCTCGCCTCCAAACCTCTCCCGGGGTGACAATGTGGACCAAGGTCCCTCTCCAGGCGACGTCACGCCTCCAAGCCTCTCCAAGGGTGACGGCGTGGACCAAGGTCCTTCTCCAGGCGACGTCACGCCTCCGAGTCCCTCTCCAGGCGACGTCACGCCTCCGAGTCCCTCTCCAGGTGACGTCACGCCTCCGAGTCCCTCCCCAGGTGACGTCACGCCTCCGAGTCCCTCTCCAGGCGACGTCTTTCCTCGAGGTCCCTCAGAGGATGACAAGGCATCCCTGACTTTCTCTGAAAGCGTCGTGATGGCTCAGATCCCCGCCAAGGGTGTCGTTCTGCTCCGAACTCCCGCGGCAGGTGTGGCTCGTCTTCTGGACTCTGCCGTGGGCATCACTCGGTCTCCGATTCCTGTTAAGAACGTCGCTCGGCCTCTGATCTCCACCAAGGACTTCGCTCAGCCTCCGGTCTTCTCTGAAGGCGTCGCTCCGTTCCTGATCTCCGTGATGGGCGTCACTCCATTCCCGATCTCGCCTTGGGCTCTTCCTGGGTCTTCCCTATCCCACGGCGATGCTAACCGGGCCTCCTTTAACCCTGGGCAGTTGTAGAGGTCTTCCTCGGAGTGCCCTGGCCCGCCTGGCATGGGTGGGTTTTGTGGCGTCGGGTGTCGCCCCTGGAGGGTAGCTGTCAGGGATCCCCCTGCCACGCCCTCCTCGGTAGCAGTCACGCTGCCTTGTTTTGCCGTGCCTCTTTGATTCCCGACAGCTGTGGCTCGTTAAGGAGATGACTATATAAACTCACTTTCTCGAGTCACAGGCTGTCGGTTTTTGGATGTCATGCTGGTGATCGCCTGGATCCCGTACAACCAGCCTTTTCAGCTGGTTCGGTCTCCTAACTCCGTCTCCGTGTTGGATTAGTATTTGCCATTGGAGTTTACTTTCGTTTTCTGGACAACGCTTTCCGTGTTGGATTACTCGTCCCGAGCGGATAACTCTCAATTGGTGGCTCTCCATGACTTGTGTGTGTTTTGTGTTAATTAAACTATGATTGTGTTACTTCCGCTTCCTCGTCGTGATCGCCACCCTGACAATGTACATTCAGAACAGATGTGGGATTAAGTTTCGATTAATTGTGAGTTAACCCATGACAAAACATGTGATTTAATCGTGATTAAATATTTTTCATCGATTGACAGCCCTGATATTAATATGATGTGAGGTTCAGTTACCAGCGTGACACTAAAACAGGTAGTAATAAAGACTATGTTTTACTTAAGTTCATGTCAGACCCCAAACTTCTTTACTTTAACTTAAGTAAAAAAGTATAGTCAGTACTTCAACTTTTACCCAAGTATTTTAAAACATGAATATCTGTACTTCTACTTAAGTGAAGGATGAGTGTACTTTGCCACCTCTGCTGCAACATCGTTAAACTGAAGAGGATTCTCCTCTTAAGGTTTCTTCCTCATACCATAGAAGCTACCAAAAGGCCAAAGGCAACTTTGAATAGATTCCTAGGCTTTATGGTTTTGGCGGTTGGCCTGTGCATGTGACAGTTATCTTACAAATTTTACCCTCTATAGCAGGGTAGCAGGAAATAAATCTTTCCTGAAAAAGTGCCAAACTCAATCTTATTTGTGCTATACAAATGGCAAAAAGTGCTATGGTATGATAAGACCAAAACTGACCTTTCTGAATTTCAAGCGCTGTGTTCGGCAAAATGCAAATGCAGCACACCACCCAAAACACACCATACCTACTGCAAAGCAGCAGGGACTTTGGACAATTGGTCAGGATTAAAGAGAAAACCGACAATTCTTAAGGAAAATCTGCTTTCCTCTGCTAGGCAGCTGAAGATGGGAAGGATGGGAAAGACCTTCCAATATGAAAATGATAATAAACATACCCCCAAAAGATCAATTTAATGTCTTAAGGATAGAAAGGTGAATGTTCTTGACTGGCCAAATCAAAGGTGGTGCTACAAAATACTAAATCAGGGGAATGATGACTTTTTGAGCCCTGTTATTTCATTAGTTTGATTTTGTTTTATTACTTCGATTATTTTAGGGCAAAATCTGTAAATAAGGCTAGAAAAGGTTTTTTATGGGTTTTGATTTCAGGTTGTACAACAAATAAAGTAACTTCAAATAGATGATTTTCATTCATTCTGGTTGCAGTTTGCATTTGATCACCATCAACGCACACCTTAACAACATTTAACTGTAATAAATGGATATTCAGTGCCACCCGAATATCCATTTAATCTCAGGGCTGTTTTCCTTGCCACAGTTGCCACCGGCTGTGTCATTAGGGAATAATTTACAGTAACAAGGAGCAAACTTATTCATTCTTTAATACTACATCTGTGTAAAGCTGATTTGATACAAGGTTCATTGTTAAAAGTGTTACAAATAAAAATGAGTTGAATTAAATTTAATTAAATGGTTTTTCTATAGGCACTCTACATACCATATATAAATCTAGAGCATTTTCTAGTTTAATCAGTTTTTTAACAGACATATGTACTCACAGTTTGATATTATAGATTTAAAGAAAATTTCAATTTGAATATGCGTCTTTCTTTCTTTTTTCCTTTGTTTTTAGTGGACCAGATAAAAAGGCCCTATGGAGATGGAGGCACTATCACGGATGTTTGTAGATCTGCCCGGACGGCTGTGTTTTCTAGCGGGACAAACCTATACAAAACACACAAAAAAAGAGATTATTTTATTATTTGTTCTCAAACAGTTTTATTTATATTACATTGTAATAAGCAAATGGATTAATTTATAGGCCTATGCTTGTCTTCAGCACTGTTTACTGATTAATGCTTTAGGATCACTATAATTTGAATAAGCTGCTTCCAGTTACCAGCCACATAGAGCCCTCTTCCCCTGTTTTATTAGTGGAAAAACAATAGCGCTTTGTTTGTGTGTGTGTGTGTGTGTGTGTGTGTGTGTGTGTGTGTGTGTGTGT
>JAAIIK010019283.1:103069-117075 GCA_014706435.1 Silurus glanis | reverse complement strand
GTGTGTGTGTGTGTGTGTGTGTGTGTGTGTGTGTGTGTGTGTGTGTGAAATGAAGGTATTATTAGACGAGTTCTAATGCAGTTACTATTAGACAATCCTCACACTGAAGTCTTATCTTACATGCAAAGTTGCCTGTTCATCAAGCTCATAACTCACCACTGCACAGTTCTGATCTTTTAGCAGGCATAGGTGAATGCTGCAGTGAAGGAAGACCTTGGGTTCATCTTCATGGAAAGAAAACATCTTGAAAGAGAATCGTCCAGTTGTGAATAAACCATTCTTGAGAACCTTCACTGTGCGGTCTTTTGGATTAGGACACCTGAAAATATTTAATTTACCAGTTGGTTTTATTGGTTTCATTCATGTGTAAAAGATATCAAACATTGCATGCTGAGTAGTGTGGTATCTGAAATTCAGATGTTCCAGATGTTTCCCTTTAAGACAATGTATGAAAGACACATAGTGTTTATCTTAGAGTCAGGACCGGGAGACTATGGGGGATACGTCCTGTTTTTACAATCTGTACGAGTCGACGTATGGAACATGATCTAGGGTTGCATGCCCCTTGGGAGAGGACCTCTGACACGTTCACCATACCTTAAGTTGTGGAGAAACAGGCTTCTCTTTGTGCTTAACAATCTGGGAAAATGAGCTCTGGTACATCCGAAATACATTACGCTGTGGACAAAGACAAGCCCTCTTTATGCTAAACATTCTTGCAAAATGAGCTCACATACATCTGTTATACATTAAGATGCAGACAAAGGAGCAAGCCGCCTATTTAATGGGGGGTCACCATGGATCGGGAGTCGATTCGATCAGTTATGAGTCGTCTCCGAGCCTTCGCGGGTGCTCGTCACAAGATGCTGAATTTCCTTGTTAATAAACCTTTTTAAATACAAGAAAGATGGTGTAAGCGGAGAATTTCTTCTAGCAACATCTACACTCCATCACGACCAGAAATATACAACAGTAGCTTCCACCTACTTATTTCTACTAGGACCACAGGCAGATTAAGATTAGCTTTTAAGGTATCTATAGAAGGAAAGAGTTACTTACTTTTGAGTAATCAGGTCCCAGTGGACAGGGTAGTGCTTCTCATTTACAGGTGTGGCCCAACATGTATCCATCACCAGGGCAATCTGACGACTGTCCACTACTTGAACAGAGACTTCTATGTAGATTGATTCGCCCACCATTATATTCACACTGCCAGTTAAAGGGTGAGAGAAGCCAGCATCCATATAGGGAATCATTGTGACCTGGTACATGCCCACTCCATCTGGAATATGCCTGTTAACAATGCTTTGAGAAAGTACAACCACAGATTCATTAGAAATCTGTATACAAGTTTGGTGTTAATGCATGGAAAGTGTTACACTCTAATGCCTTACATAAAGGTTTATTATTCAACAGAACTCCTACCTCTGAATAGGGTTGGGCTCTGTGTCCATGCTTAATGTCTTATTAAGCTGATACACACAGGAGAAAGAAAGCTCCAGTGTTTTCTTCCTGTTAATAATGCCCCCTGCTGTGTCCATCTCCCCTAGGATTCGGTTCTCATAGATGATATGGGTGCCATTGGCCTGTCAATATGTTTTAAAGTTAAAGTTAACTTTATGTCTTTAACATCTCTGACTTCTTGATTTACAAATTTAAACCAATCCCAATTGCTTTAACAGCTAGGTGTACCGCGAGATGTGTGCCACAGACGTGGTTATCATCATCAAAGTGGAAAACCAGTCTGTCATTTCGGACTGTTCCTCTGCAGCTGGGGTCATTTAAGTGAAGTTCATTATTAGGAAATCCAGCTTCAAACAGCTGACAGCAGGACAGAGACATGGTGCCAGAGCTGCCATCACACATTTCAGTGGCATCTGATGGAAGAAAAGGTAGTTGGTCAGGGATGGTTTTGTGGGAATTAAAGCATTAATTATAGCGTTTGTTTCCACCGCAGTTATGTTTTAGAAAATTTGTACCGTAATAATCAGGGTTTGGTCTGTGATGATCCACATTACAGAAGCAGCCATGGATGCCATTTTTCTCCCCACAATATTCATTCTCACTACAGCTCAAAATCTTGCAGGGTTCATCATTATGTTCTAATTAAAGGTAATTTTTTTTCCAAATATTTTAATATGATTAAAAGTATATGATTACCATGTGACCTTGCATTGTACATCCTTAGTTATACATCACACACATCAATATGGTTCAATATAATAATTTGATTAGTTCAGATACACAGGGTCACAAAAGTTTTCCTATATATGGCCAATTAACACGTTCCGAATTGTTTAATTTATATCTTATCAATAAAAAATACATTTAATATCAATATCATAGCACTTGACATAATAATTATCTGCACTAATGCCCACAAATAGCATTTTTTAAATCTCAGGTCTTGTTTGGCCTCTCTTTATCTCAAGGTTGGAGATCTTTAACATGAACCATACAGGTCTGCATCTGACCAATAGACCTCTTCAACTGATCCAAAATGGAACTGCATTACTTGTTTTTAAGGTTCCTTATTTTCCCCACACCACTGCCTGTACCACCATCTTGCACCAGGCAGGTCTACTTCTAAGAGCCCTTCAAAATGAACAACTGATCCAGTATGCAGCTGCATGTTCAGTTTTCAAGGATTCTCCCTAATTTCTCCAAATTAAAATACAGAAGTTTTAGCAGGTTTTATCAATATAGTTCAATCTATAGCCATGAGTTATTCAGTTTAATACAATTGACAATAAAAAATTTAAGGAATTGAATTCTGAATCATTAATGAGAAATTGATTAAATATGTATGAACTGCAATTTATGTAGTTTCTTCTGTGGTTACATCCACTGCAAATAAACAACATTGTTATTGGCATTCAAATACACAAAATGGTTCATATTTAGCATACTGTCAAGTCAAGTCAAGAGTCCAGTCAAGAAGCTTTTATTGTCATTTCAACCATATATAGCTGACGCAGTACACAGTGAAATGAAACAACGTTCCTCCAGAACCCTGATGCTACATACAACAATAATCACAGGAGCAAAAAACACAGGGCTAAGGACTAGTAAGTGTCCTTGCCACATAAAGTGCATGTGTGCAACCTGGTGCAAACAGTGCAAAGACAACACAGGACAGTGCAGGACAAAACACAAAAGACAAACTAGCTCTGCCAGTAAACCCGTTGTGACAAGACAAACTGAACAAAATGTAACAGTACAAAATGTAAACAAAAGTGTTGTGCAAACGAAAATAAGTGTATGTCATCACTCTTGTGCCAGTGATCACTAGTGTTCCACTAACAGCTACTGTCCTATGCCATTCACAAGCCAAGCTTTATGTCCTCATGGGGCTGCAGAGGGGAAAGGCTCCGTGTGAGCTAGAGTAATTTAGGACAGCCAGCACTGTGTATCTCCTTCTCCTCATTCAGCCCTGTGTATCTCCTTCTCCTCATTCATCATAGAAATAAGATTGTGATTTATGATTACATTAATATTTAATAATCCTGTTCAGGGGAAGTGTGTTGCAGAATGGCTGCAAAGAAGTGTGGTTGAGTATTTGGTAAAAATTTTGGATCTTGGTGGCAGAGTCTGGCTAGAAAGATGTGGCTCTCAATTGGGATTTTTTGAATGGCCTCCACAACCGTCTGAAGGAAGAACTGGCCCACAAATATGAATCAACATGTGACTCAGGCTCTTTTCATTAGTACATATAATTTGCACATCTGCACAACTACCACATGGAGGAGTGCCATAGGGCCAACTGTTCTCCAGCATTTCCTTAGTTATTCTGCCCCCCAGCCAACCAGGCCAGTGAGCAACTGTCCAGCCTCTGAGTCCCCTCCAGCCCCACCACACACAGAGACTGTCCTATCCCAACACATTGCTAATCTGACACATTCAGGTCGATATTTCTTTTTACATGATCATGAACAATTGTGCATTACCATCTATGCAGTCTACTTAGTTGTACTGTTTAGTAGTTCCTCGTGTCAAGACTGGACTACCTCATCTTGCACCAAGCAGGTCTGCTTCTCAGAGCCATTCAAACTGAGGAACAAAAAAAAACAAATGCAGCTGCATGTCTTTTTTTAAGTTTCCTAGTTTCTCCCACACCGTCCTATTGATAAACTACCTCTTTTGGCTTTCTGTAGCTGACAGTTCAAAGTAAATACGCTGCTGCTTGCCTACAAAGCTATAAATGGACCAACCTCACAGCACTGTTTTTACACCACACTGGGCCAGGCTAACTCGGACCCCTACCACACAAACTGGTTCATATTTACATGCAAAATATGCAATAAACATGCAAATACGAGTCAAAATATGACTCAGACTCTTTTTATCCATACATCCATACAGAACACCAAGATGGCGGCGCGGCAGTAGCTCGCAGCGGCCTCTCCGGATCCAAAAATGGTGCTTTCACCATATTTAGCGCGACCTTCCACAATACATGGACACCAGAGTCAGCTGTGTTCATGTGTACGACCACCAGACACTGCTACAGTACAGGCATCATGCAACCAATAATCTGCATGATGATATTATCAACAACCTTCGCAACCTCGGCTTGCTGCGACCTCGGCCACAAAGACCAGGCCCCCAACCCTCGGTGTTACCTGATGCCGGTGGCCGGGAGAGGAGACGTCGAAAGCGCTGTTCGAGGAAGCGGAAGCGCGGCAAGCGGGCGGGTGTCCGTGCTAGGCTAAATGCTAACCCTAGCCGGCCGGCTATCCCGTCCATTTTTCTTTCCAACGTCTGCTCCCTGGACAATAAACTGGACTACATCCGACTCCAGCAAACCACACGGCGAGAGTTTAGAGACTGTTGCGTCTTTGTTTTCACGGAGACGTGGCTCAGCGACAGAGTTCCGGAAACCGCCATCCAGCTAGACGGGCTAACCGTGTTTCGAGCCGACAGAAACGCAGCTCTGTGCGGTAAGACTCGCGGTGGTGGCGTGTGTGTTTATATCAACACGGAATGGTGTAAGAACTCTGTGCTTGTTTCACGCTACTGCTCATCGCTAGTGGAGTTTGTGACTGTTAGATGCAGACCTTTTTATTTACCACGGGAATTCACCACAGTTTACATTGTCGGAGTGTACATTCCTCCCAGTGCTAATGCTAAGGAGGCACTGAGTGAACTCTATGGTGCTATTAGCGACCTGCAGAATGCTCACCCCGACGGATTGTTTATTATCGCCGGAGATTTCAACCATGCGAATCTCAAGACTGTGCTTCCTAAACTCCATCAGCATGTGGACTTTGCAACGAGAGGAGCGAACACGCTGGATCTTGTTTACACAAACATCCCCGGCGCGTATCGTGCGGAGCCCCGCCCCCATCTCGGATACTCAGACCACAGCTCTGTTATGTTAATTCCAGCATACAGACCGCTCATCAGACGCTCTAAACCGGTTCTAAAACAGGTGAAAACCTGGCCAGAAGGAGCTACTTCTGCTCTTCAGGACTGTTTTGAGTGCACTGACTGGGACATGTTTAGAGAGGCTGCAACCTACGGCGATTCCATCAACTTGGAGGAGTACACATCATCAGTGACTAGCTACATCAGCAAGTGCGTTGATGATGTGACCATCTCCAAGACCATCACTACACGCTCCAACCAGAAACCGTGGATGACTGCAAATGTGCTGAAACAAAGAGACTCTGCCTTCAGATCAGGGGACAAGGCGGCCCTAAAAACAGCAAGGGCCAAACTGTCTCGTGCCATCAGAGAGGCGAAGCGCGCACACGCGAAGAAAATCCACAACCACTTCCAGGACAGTGGAGACACCCGGCGCATGTGGCAGGGCATCCAGGCGATCACGAATTACAAGACCACATCACCTGCTTGTGACCGTGACCCCTCCCTTCCAGATGTGCTGAACGACTTCTACGCCCGGTTCGAGGTGCAGAACAACGTGGTGGCGAGGAAGACCATCCCTCCTCCCACTGACCAGGTGCTCTGTCTAACCACAGCTGAAGTGAGGAAAACTCTATGCAGAGTTAACCCACGGAAGTCTGCTGGACCAGACAACATTCCTGGCAGAGTGCTCAGGGAATGTGCAGAACAGCTAGCAGATGTCCTCACTGACATCTTCAACATCTCCCTGAGCAGCAACGTTGTTCCCACGTGCCTCAAGACAACGACCATTGTTCCCGTGCCGAAGAAGTCTTCTGTCTCCTGCCTCAATGACTATCGTCCCGTCGCGCTCACACCCATCGTGATGAAGTGTTTCGAGAGGCTCGTCATGAGGCACATTAAGACACAGCTTCCACCCTCCCTGGACCCCATGCAGTTTGCGTATCGTCCAAACTGTTCCACGGACGATGCTATCTCCACAACCCTCCATCTGGCCCTCACCCACCTGGATAACAAGGACTCGTATGTACGAATGCTGTTCATTGACTTCAGCTCAGCATTCAACACAATCATTCCTCAGCACCTGATCGAGAAGTTGAACCTTCTGGGCCTGAACACCTCCCTCTGTAACTGGATCCTAGACTTCCTGACTGAGAGACCTCAGTCAGTCAGGATCGGGAACAGCATCTCCAGCACCACCACACTGAGCACTGGGGCCCCCCAGGGCTGTGTGCTCAGCCCACTGCTGTTCACTCTGCTGACTCACGACTGTGTAGCAATGCACAGCTCGAACCACATCATCAAGTTCGCTGATGACACGACCGTGGTGGGTCTAATCAGCAAGAACAACGAGTCAGCATATAGAGAAGAGGTGCAACGGTTAACTGCCTGGTGTGGAGCAAACAACCTGTCTCTGAATGTGGACAAAACGAAAGAGATGGTTGTGGACTTCAGGCGAGCACAGAGCGACCAATCTCCACTGATTATTGATGGATCCTCTGTGGAGATCGTCAAGAGCACCAAATTCCTTGGTGTTCATCTGGCAGACAACCTCACCTGGTCACTTAACACCAGCTCCATCACCAAGAAAGCCCAGCAGCGTCTCTACTTCCTGAGAAGGCTGAGGAAAGCCCACCTCCCTCCCCCCATCCTGACCATGTTCTACAGAGGGACCATTGAGAGCATCCTGAGCAGCTGCATCACTGCCTGGTTTGGGAATTGCACCGTCTCGGATCGCAAGACCCTACAGAGGATAGTGAGGACAGCTGAGAAGACCATCGGAATCTCTCTCCCCTCTATCATGGACATTTACACTACACGCTGCATCCGCAAAGCACACAGCATTGTGGACGATCACACACACCCGTCACACACACTTTTCACACTCCTACCATCAGGAAAACGGTTCCGAAGCATTCGGGCCGCAACAACAAGACTGTGCAACAGTTTCTTTCCACAAGCCATCAGGCTTCTTAATACACAGAACTGAAACAGAACTCACACACACTCACTCAGTCACACACTCACTCAAATGTGTGTTACTGAACTGTACAACCTGGACTAAACACAATCATCACTCATTTCAATCCACTCCACCACCACTTATCTATTTATTATTATTTATACTCGCACCTTGTACTACAGTAGAATGTTTACATGCTGTCTTTGCACCTCCTTGCTGCTGTTTTTTTTGCACTACATTGTTCTGTTCTGTTTGTATTCTCTCCTGGGTATAGTTTTTACATTTCTCCTTACAAAGTACTGTATAATCAAGTATACAGCAGGTTTACTAGTCGGCGCTATACTTGGTTTTTTTTGTCTTTTGTCTTGTCTTGTGTTGTCTGTCTGCAATGTCTGTCTGTACTGTTTTTTGTTTGCACTGTTTGCACCAGGTTGCACTCGATGCACTTTATGTTTGTGTTGTAGCTCTATGCTGCTGTTGTTTTGTTGTTTAGTGTAGCACCAGGGTTCAGGAGAAACGTTGTTTCGTTTTTACTGTGTACTGTGTACCACTGTGTATAGCAAAAATGACAATAAAAGCCTCTTGACTTGACTTGACTTGACTTGACTTATCTCCTTCACACTTGCACAACAACCATATGGAGGAGTGGCCTAGGGTCCCATTGTTCTCCAGTACTTCATTAGTTACGCTGCCCCTTAGCAAACCAAGCCATGGCGCAACTGCCCAGCCTCTGAGTCCCCTCCAGCCCCACCACAGACAAAGGCTGTCCTTCAGTAACTCTCAAATCTCATGGAAAGCATGCTTCAAGACTATAATTTCTCTACTGTCACCTAGGTAGTGGAATGAACTTCCACTTGATAAGCACCATTTCTAAACAGAGGCAAACTAAGCAGTCGCCTAGGGCTTAACCATCTGAGAGGATTCCAGTAAGCACCCCTGCCCCTTCACCACCCTTGCTCATTTAAATTTATCTGTGTAAAAGAGTTTTTGGGTGTAATTGGGTGTGATAACTCAAGAGGGGGCTGTGTTCATTTTACTTTTATATAGCATGAGTGTTTTGTCGGCTGTTTATTTAACTTAGCTCAGTTACAAAATTGGTAGCTAGCTTGTGTGCGTTTGCACCTCGTGGTCAAGACGATGTTTAAAAAGGATGATGACTACTACACAAGACGAAACTGCATGAGAAGTTTCGGGCATGTCAGGATCGAGTTGCCCCTGCTGCTCTCAGTCTATGATAAACAGAGTTTCACGTGCTGGGCACGCCAGTTTGAGGTTGCCGTAAAAGCGCTCACGGAGGGAGACGGAGTGTCCTCTTATGATTACGAACTTGCGAAAATTTTACTGAAGCGCTTGAGTCATGCAGCCTTTCTACTTTGGGACACTCTTCCCACTACCGTCCAGGCTGATTACAGAGCAGTGAAGGACAGACTGAAAGAGTCGTTTGGACAGAAACAGTTTATGGATCGGTTTAAAGCTAGTTTATCAACCCGTCCACGCGCTGCGCGGGAAAGCTTGGGGATTTATTGAGGTTACTAGGCTGGTGGACGAGGCATTTCCTGATTATAGGATTATGCAGAGTGAGGAGAAATTTCGTCGTTTTCTTGTGGGCACCTTCAGTGTCCTTGGATGACTCACCAGTCACTGCCTCGCAAAGAGCTGCACTTTCTGCATTGTTGTTAGAACACAATACGATCTTCAGCGCATCCGAAAGGATTGTTGGAAAGTGTATTTTTTTGAAACATCGCATTAGAACAGGAGACCAAGCTCCCATTAAATGTGCATACCGTGCCTCACCTGGGAAAAGAGTAAAAATTGATAGACTAGTCACTGCCCTGCTAGTGAATGGTGTTATCGTGGAGAGCTGTAGTCCCTGGGCCTCGCCTGTGGTGCTTGTGAAAAAGAAATGTGGTGCATGGAGGTTTTGTGTGGAATACAAATTCTTGAACAGTGTCATAGTTAAAGACTCTCATCCTCTGCCATGTGTGGATGACACGCTGGACGCATTGGCAGGTTCAGCACATTAGACTTTTCCAATGGCTTTTGGCAAGTTGAAGTTGCTGAAGAGGACAGAGAGAAAACTAGCTTTACAACTGGCCGTAGACTCTTTCAATAGCGGGCTATGCCGATGGGTCTCTCTAACTCTCCAGCAACTTTCCAGCCCTTGATGGAGCTTGTTTTGAGAGGTCTTCCATGGCATCTGTATGGTGTATCTTGACTATGTTTTAATTTACAGCAAAACATTCAAGTAACAACTGTCCAGTTTAAAGGAATTGTTTACAAGAATTGGGTCAGCAGGTTTGAATTTAAATCCAAAAAAATACCACTTGACTAGAGATCATGTGGTCTTCCTGGGCCATGTTTTGTCCCAGAAGGGGCTTCAGCCGGACCCAGAATGGGCTTTAGCCGGATAAGTATGTCAAGAGTCATTTTAAGGGAAAAATAAGTTGATTTTAAATTTCATGAACATAACATGTTTCATAACATTCATCAACACATCTCAAAAAAGTTGGGGCCATGTTTTCCACTGTGTGGCATCCCCTATTCTTTTTATAACAGTCTGCAAATGTCTGGGGACTGAGGAGACAAGTTGCTCAAGTTTAGTAATAGGAATGTTGTCCCATTCTTGTCTAATACAGGCTTCTAGTTGCTCAAATGTCTTAGGTCTTCTTTGTCGCATTTTCCTCTATATGATGCGCCAAGTGTTTTCTATAGGTGAAAGATCTGGACCGCAGGCTGGCCATTTCAGTACCCAGATCCTTCTTCTACGCAGCCATGATGTTGTAATTGATGCAGTATGTGGTCTGGCATTGTCATGTTGGAAAAATTCAAGGTCTTCCCTGAAAGAGATGACTTCTGGATGGGAGCATATGATGTTCTAGATCTTGGATATACCTTTCAGCATTGATGGTACCTTTCCAGATGTGTAAGCTGCCCATGCCACACGCACTCACGCAACCCCATACCATCAGAGATGCAGGCTTCTGAACTGAGTGCTGATAACAACTTGGGTTGTCCTTATCCTCTTTAGTCCGGATGACATGGCGTCCCAGTTTTCCACTTTGTCACAGTCTATTTTAAATGAGCATAGACATAGACTACTCTCTATCATCCGGAGTCAGATGGGATGGTTGAACGTTTTAACAGGACTTTGACCGATCAATTAGCAGAAACGCTGTTGACATATGGTGGGAATAGGACAGCTTTGTGAAACATGTAGCGTTTGCCTACAACACCTCACAACTCAAGCACTAAATTCACACCATATTTCCTAGATCATGGACGGGAAGCAATGTCCCTGTCAACGTTTTGGTACCTGTCCGTGCATTTGATTCACAATCATCAGACTGCTCTCTGCTTTCAGTAGAGCACGCATGAACAGTGAGGAAGCACATGAACGGCAAAAACTCTACCATGATGAAAGTGTTCGACCCAGTCTCTGAGTCCCCTCCAGATCCACCACAGACAGAGGCTGTCCTTTCCCCACACATTGCTAATCTGACAAATTCAGGTTATTATTTCTTTTAGAGGATCATGAACATTTGTGCATTTAAATCTATACAGGCCACTTAGTTGTGCTGTTCAGTAGTTTCTCATGTCAAGACTGGACTACTTCATCTTGCACCAGGCAAGTCTGCTTCTAAGAGCCATTCAAAATGAGCAACTGATGACTGATTGACTACTTTGAACTGTCAGCTATAGGAAGCCAGTGGAGGTAACATGGCATTGAGGTGGTGTGGGAGAAGTTAAGAACCTTGAAAACAAAAAGTGTAGCTGAAAGCTGGGCATGTCAGTGGCAAAGGACAGTATTTTGTGTATTTGAATACCAATAACAATGTTGTTTATTGCAGTGGATGTAACCACAGAAGAAACTACAGGTTTATAAATTGCAGTTCATACTGTACCTTCAGATAAACCCAAGGAACAATAAAAAAATGCGGGAGCAAGGATCCTCTTGTCAGGAATCCACCTGCCATGCCCCCTTCAGCAGCTGTTGTTGCCTTTCTCTAAAGCTCCGGGCTTCAATCATGCACACCTGGGGCTCATTCATCTGCTCATCACCAGCCGCTACATAAACCCCTCACTTCCACTCCCTCACCGTTCGTTATTGTTTGGTTGTTCATGTTCGTGTATGTGTCGCTGCGCATGTTCCTACACGGTCTCTTCCTCCCGGACTCCGCACTCTCTCCCCGGCTGCGAGTTCTCCCCAAAGCGCACCCTAAATTTATCCCTGCACATTCCTTCCGTTACGGACTCCACTCTCTCGCAACGGCCGCGCTTTCTCCCAAAGCGCACCCCGGATTACCCCTTCTCCTTTCCGTGCGTTCGTTCCTGGACTGTGTGGACCTCGCCCCTCCAGGGCGTACCACAGATATCTCTCTCTCCCTCCTCGGGGTTTCTATGGACTGCCGTGTGTGTATGTGTGAGTGTTTATGTGTATAACTCTATGTTCATTAAATGTTCAGCGGTCTCTACTCCGGCTTTCGCCTCTGTTCATCGCCTCATAACACCTCTAAGACAATTGACAATCAAACATTTAAGGATTTGATTCCTGAATCATTAATGCGATATTGATTAGATATGTATGAACTGCAATTTTCTTTACCTGAAGTTTCTTTTGTGGTTACATCCACTGCAATAAACAACATTGTTATTGGTATTCAAATACACAAAATTGTTCATATTTAGCATACTGTACTTGTATCTATTTGAATAAGTGTATGCCACTGATATCAATAAAATCAATTTTACATGAATGAATCCACAGGCGTCTTACTATTTGCAAAATAATTTACAGTACTAAAAGTTGTAAAACATATATGTAAAACTTCTATTTACAAACCCTGATCCATACTCTGGTGACCTAGGAAGTGTATGCCATTCTTGCACCAAATGTTCACTAGTGTTCCACTACTGGCCACAATACCATTGTCAGGGAGAATCCTGCTTCTACTCTCATGGCCCTCTGCCCCACCCGCATGGAGCACATTGCCGTCATACTAACCACCTACACCTGGCACTCGTTGCCTGCTGCATTTTAAACCCCTCACTTTCTCTCACTCGCTGTCCGTTATTGAACTGTATGCGTTTATCTCATCGGACTTTTCGATCCCTCTACGGCCGCGCTTTCATCCAAGCGCGCCTCAGATATCTCACCCAACCGTGCGTTCTAACCAGGACTGTGTGGACCTCGCCCCTCCAGGGCGTACCACGGATATTCTTCTCTCTATCTCTTGCTGCCGTTTCTCCCTGCCAACCCAGTTTGCTTCCTGCCATCTTTATGTGCTGTATGTTATCTCCACGTTAAAACTGAAGTGAACTGCACTCTGGCTTCCGCCTCTGTTCTTCGCTGCATAACAACCATGGAATGTACAATGTAGGAAATAAATCAAGTGACTCCTCGTTTCATCATCAGCTAACCTGCTTTTCAACCGGCCAGTATATTTAACATCTTTTCAGTCTCCCATGTACATGCTGCCTAATACACAGAAATGTATTGCATTCATCATAAATAAAATATAATTACTTGGTTCTTGGCCTGTAGTTATTCCCACTGCAATAGAAAAAATGAGAACATTGTTAAGAACATTATTACAGTATTAAAATTATGAAGTTTTAATATTTGGAAAAATGTCCTCAGGGTCTCCAAACATTGGGGAAATTAAGACATTTTTAGCAAAGTGTCTTCCGATTTTTTTTTTTTTTTTTTTGAACTATGTATAAAACTAAGTATAGGTAGCCTTTAAGAACACTAACTAATATAGTGTTTTTAAAGTTCCCATTTTTTTCTACGAAATAAGAACACAATTACATCTTTCTCATGGCTGTATTAGGAAATTGTAGTGAATTAAACAGGATGAATGGGAACTGATGTCAAACTGCGAGCCAAAGTTGGGAAAGTACAAGGAAATAGTCTACTGAATTCTGCAGTGTAATCTTGTGGATTAAATTGTCAATTGAAATGTGGCATATAGTTAAAACAAACATTCTTTTCCACAGTATATTGAGACATTTTAGAAAAATAGGCAGTCCAATGATAAATTATCAGCACACAGAGTATTTGGAAGCTCATCGTGTATGAATGTGTTAAAAACACCTACCATTTGAAAAAATAAAAACATTACAAAATGCATTATTATTTGTGAATTATAAGTAACTACTATGATTACTATAATATTAAGATATAATATTATAATAATTAACATTTTTAATCATAAAACATCACCACACTTTTTTCTAACACATATTACAGTTTTTATTACAATTATTTAAATAATCACGTTACCAAGTTACCCTCTTGTATAAACAGCTTTTAACAATAAAAATATTTTATTTACTTACCTGCAAAGTTAATGCAAAGAAACCTCAGAATTCTCTCTCTCTCTCTCTCTCTCTCTCTCTCTCTCTTCATTTGTGTGTACTAATGCGTTTCCTACTCTACCTGTACCTCTGCTGTAGCAACATCTTTATGCTAAGCATCATTATTTATATATACTTTTCAAAATGAATGTGTGTGGACTATCATTAACAAGGAATCCAGAAACAATGTCCTCAACCAGATCTTAGACAAGTTTCAAGCTTTAACTTCCTGGTACCGTTGCCAAATCGTAATTAATAGTATAAAGTGACTTTTGCATACCCAGATAAATAGAGATAATGATATATATATATATATATATAT
>JAAIIK010019283.1:86965-102669 GCA_014706435.1 Silurus glanis | reverse complement strand
ATATATTTCTTGATTTACTGTGTAATACTAAATCCACATAAAATTAAGAAAAAATATTTAAAAAGACACGATACACTGTCGTTAGTCATATTGAAAACACTGTGACACATGTATCCACGTGTAGAAAATGAATGCTTGTCTCACATTAGCTACCTGCTTGTGTCAACATACCTTTAAGAAGAAATATTTTGTCATCAATATTTTAAGTCTTTTCTGAGATGTACAGTGCTTAATCTCAAACCATCAATATTTTAAGTCTTTTCTGAGATATACAGTGCTTAACCTCTTCTGGGTTGCGTGAGCGCAACTAATAGCCAATTGTTCTCAGGTGTTAATGTTTAGCAATAGATTAAATAAAAAGGGAGAAGAGTAACCATGACTAACTATACATCATTCTAAAGCTCTAAGTCTCAAGCAGCGATTTCAGATCACTGTTTTTCAATGGAAAACGTATAACGAATGTATTTGCTGAATTTGTGTAAGCAGTACACAACAACAACATGCATAAAAAAAACGCACTACTTACATTATTATTGTAATAACGAGTCACAAACACATCCACTGCTGCTAATCCCGGTTTATTAGGAAAGATAAGGGTCCAGTGAACAACATGCTGTAAAGCATTTCTGCTCCAGACAAACAATAGTGTTGTAATTTAGATGTTTATTCCTTTGTTTACGTCACTGAACTTCGGCTGGTGTTTGTGTGTATATATTTCCGAATAACTTTCACATAAAAAAACGACATTTGGTGGTAAAAAACAAATATGGCGGGTAGAATATAATGTTACAAAACGGTTGAGACCACAAAAAAAGTAAAAAAAATAAAAAAGTAAAAGAGGAGAAATATTTGGTTGAGTCTCTACTCTCTCTGCAGGTGTCGCCATGTTTTTTTATGCGCCGCCTTTCATTTGAAACCATTTATTTCCAGCCAGTAACATTATGGAAACAAAATGACTGATGGACAATGTAGCCAATAAGTGCAGGATTCTAACGATATATGGGAGGATTTTATTCTCCACGTGTGTGAATCTTAGTTTTATTACTCTTTACAAACTCTTACTGGCTGAAGCAGCGAAGAAGCAGTGAAGAACCAGTAAGTGATGCAGCTCTCAGGTCAACATAAACAGCTGATTATAGCTTGTGCTAACTGGACTTTGTTTACAAAAAAAACAAAACAAAGAAAACAAGGAAAAAAATGGACAATCAAAAAAGTTGTTTTATCGGAGATTTTCAAAAAAAGCAGGGATGTGGAAAATATTTTTGGGGGGCGGAGTAACAACAGAGACTTGGAGATCTGCATCTGTAAGTTACAATAAATCTCCCTTTATAGTTTTATACGATTTTATTGGTTTTATTGCCTGTTTGTTTTTATAAGAGAAATGCTTGAAAAGTAAGTTTGTGTGTGTGTGTGTGTGTGTGTATTGTTGAGATTGGAATATCCAGACATCAATATGAATGGCCATGGCTGTAAAACAATAGCTTGTCTGGCTACCTGGCCATCAATATGAATGCCAAATCAACATCAATAGCCCCAAACATGTATAACAAAAGCCTTTAATGGTCAGCCATTCATTAATATGCAGACTGTATGAATAGAGTTTGAATGATCACCTGAGTTTAGCAGGTGACTCTCAAACAGGGGGAGGGAGAAAAGGATCAGACATAGTCTCAGATAAATGTTTGTAGGAATTTCATTTGTTATGAAAATCTTCATAAAATTTGATTTTCTGGATTGCTTCAGGACTGATTTCATGTATTTATATATGAAATAAAAATAATGTTCAATGGAGGAAATGTATATCTATGGGACTTCATCATCTATAACTTAATATCTTTTTGAGCAATATCAACTTTGATGTTTGAGAGTAAAGCTCAAAGTGTCTTTTTTCCAAAGATATTTAAATTGTGTATGTAGCACATTTTTATCAGGAACTGTTAACATTTAAAGTTAGGTAGAGCATTTCAGCTTTGAGTCCTAAAATTTGGGCGGGGAGGGGCGAACCAGACATAGTCTCAGATAAATGTTTGTAGGAATCTTATTTTTTATGATATCTTCATTCAATTTAAAATATAAACTTATGAGACATGTGGCTTTTAACCCATTACTTTTCTGGATTGCTCCAGGACTGATTTCCTGTATTTATATATGAAGGGAAAAAAAATCTTTTTCTACAGTACTTAATCATCTATAACTTTTTTTTTTAACAATATCAACAGTGAATAATGGACAGTAAAGCTCAAAGTGTCTTCTTTTTAGAGATATTTAAATTGTGTATGTAGCCCACTTTTATCAGGAACTGTTAACATTTAAAGTTAGGTAGGGCATTTCAGCTGTGAGTCCCAAGATCTGTGTCGAAGGCTAACAGGTTAATTATGTATTTAATCCAGCATAATCTTACACACTAAAGCAGAAAATCTGAACTCTATCGTTGGAATTAAAGATTGTGTGAGATGAACTCTATGAAAGCTCTGTAGAATTCTGTATTGTATCACCTACGTGACTTAGCTCTGCCCTGAAGCCACTGAAATTACAACTTTGGTTGCATATTTGAGATATAATATGAAATTAGCTTTTAAAAACCCTTTCCAAATCTCTGTTCAAAACAAGTTAATAAAGAAAAACTGGTCAGGTGACATGCAGGAATTAAAATAAATGTTCTTTCATTTCTCTGTAGAGATTAAATGCTTTTGTTTTTAGAGTTATATTGAATTATTCATATTAAACTTCAGGAATGAAGCTCTGATTAACACCCAACAGCAGCATATTATTCCTCCTAACACCATGGTCTCTCTTCCCTCTTGTCTGTAACTGTTGTAAGAACAACATGACATGAAACTTGTCAGTAATAGAGAAATTCTAATGGGGAAATTCTTGGAATTCTTGGTTTACAAATTTCTTACCCAACACTGTTTTTCCTGCCCACTCCTTTCCATATAAATATTTTATTGTGTGCTGTGAACATTAAATACACCCCTCATTCTGGCTCTCCTCCATTACATTGACATGAACGAGCAAAGTGTTGCTTGTGTAAAACCCTGGATATACATTTATAAATTTTTTGTGAATTCCGAATGAGCGAGTCAGGGGGACAGTGGTGAGGAAAGCTTGACCGAGAGAAAGAGATGGAATTTCATATTCAGTATACAATTTATTCACCTCCAAATTGTATTTACAGTGTATATTTTAATAAGCATTAACTAAAAAAAAAAAATAAATTGTTTGCTGGGTGAGCCTGCCATAGTCACATTAGCAGCTTGAGATACTATATGGGCAAATTTTTGTGGAGAACTGTCTATCAGATTGGTATGCTTATTTTGAACAACTATTTCCCTATTTGCTATTAGAAAAATCACTCTTCTGGGAAAATGTTCCACTAGATGTTGTGGAAATTTGTGCTCATTCAGCCACAAGGGTTTTAGTAACAAGGTCATGGGTTCAAGCCACGCTATCACCAAGCTGCCACTCTTAGGGCCCTTGACCAAGGCCCTTAACCCTCTGTGCTCCAGGGTCGGGGTTTGATTGTGAATTTTTTCTTTTCTGCTTCATACATAATTTACGTCAAATTGAAATAATCCCTAATGATGTGTTGAATGTTGTTAGTCACACTGAAATCATTCCTGTGTCACGTGTAGGTGGAAATTTAATGCATGCCACACACTTTTCCACATGCCTTTATTTTTATTCATAGATTTCAGACTCAATATTTGGAATTATTTTCTAATATTAATGCAGATAGTGTTTGTTTATCCAAATTTTACAAACATTAAACTGCACTCAAAAATGGAGTTAAATTTCTTGTTTAAGATTTACAGCCTTTTTTCCACAGTACTAAACAGGCTAAAAAGTAGTTGAGCAAAAAATACAAATATTACAAAAGACTATAAAGAATCATAAGGATTATATTTGAACAAGGCATATTTTTTTGCTTGTATGTCTCTAATGACACTAAAGTTTCCTCCATCAGAACTGCTGTGACTCATTTCACACTCATCTCTGAGTATCATCATTAAAGGGAGAAAAATGTATTACATACAGACATTATGGAGAACAAATATTCTACATGTTCCAAATGTTCTTCACAATGTTCTAAATATTATAACAATATTATTTGATGAAAACATTAATAATCATGTCTTATTGTCCTGTCTCTTTCTCTGAATGTCCTGCCTCTCTCACTCTTACACACAGTGTGCATAAAAAAGGAAGCAGGAAACAATGCTACAATGACTGACTTTAAAGAGAGAAATTTATTGAAACTGTAAAAGAATACAGACATGAAAAATATTTTTCCAAGTTTACCATCGAATCATCAGGCCAAAGTACAAAAACTCATTCAAACCCCAAGAATAAAATCTTTTTCTTACTTTATCTTCCTTCCTAAAATATTAAATTTAAAGCAATAATTAAATCAATGAATGAATTCATCATAAATTCTTATTAATCCCCACATTTCATTGACCTCAAACTCCCTCATTTAATAATAATAGGAATAAATATAATCATAAATACAGACATGTGGTTTAAACAATGATTATAAAGTTACTTTATGATTCAGAAGACAGAAATGTATTAACAGATAATTTAAAAGCAGTAAATCGTTGGTCTTAATGTTTGCTTTCAGAGAACGGTTCCAATGCTCAGGAAATCCAGGAAATGAAAGTTTTTATTCCTTTTGGGGCTAAAAGTCTGTAAAGTAAAAATAAAAACCAGTGTGTTAGAGAGCAGAAAAAATAAATAAAGGTCAGTGATCTGACAATGTTCTGTAGATTGTAGATAAAAACTGCAACACCGTGGTCACTGATGTTAGAGTTCTACAACTAAATTTCTGCAAACATGGTGCCTTTTTTCTTTCTTTTTTACCTCTGTTTTTAGTTGACCAGATTAAAAGGCCCCATGGAGATGGAGGCACTATCATGGTTGTCCACAGATCTGCCTACACGTTGGGGATTTCCAGAAGAACAATCCTGTACAAAACACACAAAAGAGATTTTATTTATTTATTTATTTTTGTTCACAAATAGTTTTGTTTATTTTACAATGTAATGAGCTAATGAATCATTTTATTTACTGACTTTGAGCTAATTTGTTATTTTGTTCCTGCCTTAAGCAATGTTTAATGTCTCCTCCTTTTGGGGATCACGATAATTTAAATAAGGTGCCTCCAGTCAGCCTCGCCAACCATATATACTTTGTACTTAGGATGGTGAGAGGGGTGCAAATACTATCAAAAAGTATGTAAAATGTGGAACGTATGAATGTGTGTGTGTGTGTGTGTGTGTGTGAGGTTTAAGTAGTGCTGATGTCATTATTAGATTCTCACACTGAAGGCTTATCTTACATGCAAGTTGCCTATTCATTATTCTCTAGTTCAGAAATGTATTGACTCACCACTGCACAGTTCTTATTTTCTAGCAGGCAAAGGTGAACGCTGCAGTGAAGGAAAACTCTGGACTGGTCTACACCAAATAAAAACATCCCGAAGGAGAATTGTCCAATTGTGGATAAACCATTCTGAAGAACATTCACTGTGCCATCATTTGGATTGGGACATCTGAAAATATTTCATTTACAAACATTATATAAAATATAAAATATATAAACATATAATAAAACCTCAGATGAACAGCACATGACATGCACATTTATTGATTAAAAATCAGGCCAAAATAAAAAACAATGTGTGAAATTCAGCATTGACTTTAGAGAAGCAAAACTGCTGCTCTAGGAAATGTTATAAGGCATTTTTAAACAATTTATGGTACATCATTCTAAGGGAGGGGTGATGATTTCGGCTCGTTTTGCAGCCACTGGACCTGGGCACCTTGCAGTCATTTAGTCATCAATGAATTTATCTGTATACCAGATTCTAGAGCCAAAATTGAGGTTATTTGTCTGATAGCTAAAACTTGGCCAAAATATCTAAATATATCTGTACTATTTTTACCTACAACTTTATCATTATCTAATATATTTTCTCATATTTTCTTATATTTTATATTTATAGTTCCATTTATCTAATGGATATAATCTTATCTTCTGAGCAGTCGATCAGGTTTACATTTCACTGCAAGTTGTATTCTGTATATTACTATATTTTGACAAATAAAAATCTTGAAATTGAGGCATGCAACAGGATAATCACAACAGCAAATCTACAACAAAATGGCTAAAAAAAGAATAGAATCAAGGTGTTGCAATGGCTCAGTCAAAGTCCAGACCTCAACCCATCTAAAATGCTGTGGCAGGGCCTTAAATGAGCTGTGTATAATCAAAACTTTAATGAACTGAAGCAACGTTACAAGGAAATGAGAGCCAAAATTCTTCTACAATGATGTGAGTGACTGATAGTCATACAGAAGATGATTAGTTATTACTGCTAAAAGTGTTGAATCATTAGATGTACTTCGTTTTTTTACACATGACTTCTCCATGGTTTTGCTTTTGTAAAATAATGTCATGTTTTGTTATATCTGAGACTGTATTTAATGTACCTAATTCTAAGGACCAGTTAATTTAATATGTCTTGATTTTAAGCAGTTCAATTTAAAGAGGGTGTATTTTTTATGTGACTGAAATAAGCAACAGAAAAAGCTATTAAAACAAATATTTTAATGAGTGTTTTAGTAAAGTCAGATATCAGACAACAGCTGAAGCAGCATGAGATATTAGTAAAGGACAGTAAACATTATATGCTATTTAGTGTTTAATTCTACTAGGACCACAGGCAGCTTAAGATAAGCTTTTAAGGTATCTATAGAAGGAAAGAGTTACTTACTTTTGAGTAATCAGCTCCCAGTAGACAGGGTAGTGCTTCTCATTTACAGGTGTGGCCCAACATGTATCCATCACCAGGGCAATCTGAGTGCTGTCCACTCCTTGAACAGAGACTTCTATGTAGATTGGATCGCCCACCATTATATTCACACTGCCAGTGTAAGGGTGAGAGAAGCGAGCATCCATATAGGGAATCATTGTGACCTGGTACATGCCCACTCCATCTGGATTATGCCTGTTAAGAATGCTTTAAAAAAAGTACAACCACAGATTAATTAGAAATGTGTATACAAGTTCGGTGTCTATGCATACAAAGTGTTACACTCTAATGTCTTACATAAAGGTTTATTATTCAACAGAACTCCTACCTCTGAATAGGGTTGAGCTCTGTGTTCATGCTAGATGTCTCACTGATCTGGTACACGCAGGAGAAAGAAAGCTCCAGTGTTTTCTTCCTGTTAATAATGCCCCCTGCTGTGTCCACCTCCCCGTATATTTGGTTTTCATAGATGATATGGGTCCCGTTGGCCTGTAAATATAGTTGAAAGTTAAATTCATGTTTTTAACATCTCTGACTTCTTTATTTACAAATTTAAATGAATCCCAATTGCTTTGACAGCTAGGTGTACCGTGAGATGTGTGCCACAGATGTGGTTATCATTATCAAAGTGGAAAACCAGTCTGTCATTTTGGACTGTTCCTCTGCAGCTTTGGTCATTTAAGTAAAGTTCATTATTAGGAAATCCAGCTTCAAACAGCTGACAGCGAGACAGAGACATGGTGCCAGAGCTGCCATCACACTTTTCAGTGGCATCTGATGGAAGAAAAGGTAGTTGGTCAGGGATGGTTTTGTGGGAATTAAAGCATTAATTATAGCGTTTGTTTCCACTGCAGTAATGTTTTAGAAAATATGTACCGTAATAATCAGGGTTTGGTTTGGGATGGTCCACAATACAGAAGCAGCCATAGATGCCATTTTTCTCCCCACAATATTCATTCTCACTACAGCTCAGAAGTTCACAGGGACTTGGAGTCACTAATTAAAGGAGAAATAGATGATAATCTTTATTTTCTTTTTTTAAATAGCTTAAAGCGGTATTATAAAATATTATTGCTGATAGTACAGATTGGTCTAAAAGGAAATAATTAAAATAATCCTAATTGGTTATGATAATTAACAAGGAGAAAAGAAATAGATATAGGATTTGGCATACAAAAAAAAAAGAACGAAAAAACAATGCAATTAAAATTTTATCTTAAATAATCTCCTACACATTGCAAATTTAAACTGAATTAAAATGGTTTTACCTGGTGGTGGCTTTGTGGGTGGATCTGCAATAAAGAACATTTTATACATATTTAAACTTAGAACTTTGAGTTTGAAAAAGCAGCTAAGCAATGAGCTTCAGTAAATGCAGGATTTATCCAAATGACTTAATATAACAACTAGAATATTTCAAATACCTGGTTCCCAAAAATATCTCGTTCACATTGCCAATTACAACTGAATTAATATGGTTTTACCTGTTGGTGGCTCTGTGGGTGGTTCTGCAAAAAAGAACATTTAGTCGTATTTAATCATAAAAGATGTACATTTGGAAAAGTAATTTATCGAGGAGCTTCAGTAAATGATGTTTTTGTTCATAGAATTCATGTTAAAATCTAGAAAAATTCATATACATTTTTCCCAAAAATTGCCAATTTAAACTACTGTAAAAGAAAATGATTTTACCTGTTGGTGGTTCTTAGGGTGGTTCTGCGATAAAAGAACATGTTACTTGTGGTTACACATAGAAGATGAAAAACATGGAAAAGCAAATTTGTAATGAGCTTCAGTAAATGCAGGATTTATCCAAATGATTTAATATAACAATTAGAATATTTCAGTTACATGGTTCCCAAAAAATCTCCTACAAATTACGAATTAACAGTGAATTAATATGGTTTTACCTGTTGGTGGCTCTGTAGGTGGTTCTGTAATAAAGAACATTTTACACATATTTAAACATAGAACTTGTAGAGTTTAGAAAAGCAGCTAAGCAGGGAAACAAATAAATCCTACAAATAAATATATATCTCCTACACATTGCAAACTGTAAGTAAATTAAATATACTAATAAATATACTGTATTCAGTAAATGCAGATTTTGTCCATAGGATTCAAGATAAAAACTGAATTAACTAAGATACATGGTTTAAAAAAAAAATCTGCTTCACAATATAAATTAAAACTGAATTAAAATGGTTTTACCTGTTGGTGGCTCTGTGGGTGGCTCTGCAATAAAGAACATTTTACACATATTTAAACATAGAACTTGTAGAGTTTGAAAAAGCACCTAATGGAGTAGCTTCAGTAAATGAATGTGTTCATTTGTGTCCCCGTTTCATTATGGGGAAGGATACGCACGATCGGTGCGTTGTTTGCTTGGGAGTGGAGCATGCTCACTCAGCTCTCGAGGGAGATGATTGTTCGCATTGTACATTTACATTACATTTGTGGCATTTAGCAGACGCCCTTATCCAGAGCGACGTACAAAAGTGCTTTGAGTCTCTAGTAATGAATAAATCTACACTGGTACACAAGATTACAAACTTAATATAAATATAACTCTTGAATTCTACAAACTTGAAAAGTGCTAAGTGTTTCAGGAAGAGGTAGGTCTTCAATCGTCGCTTGAAGATAGTCAGGGACTCCACTGTACGGACATCTAGGGGAAGTTCATTCCACCACCTCGGTGCCAGAACAGAGAAGAGCCTTGCAGTATACTTACCTCTCATTCTGAGAGAAGGTGGTACCAGTCGAGCAGTGCTGGAGGATATCAGACAGCCTGGTGCAGTGCAAGATGTGATGAGGTCTCTGAGGTAAGATGGCGCTGGTTCATTTTTGGCCTTGTAGGCAAGCATCAGTGTTTTGAATCTGATACGTGCAGCTACTGGAAGCCAGTGAAGGAAGCACAGCAGTGGTGTGGTTTGGGAGAACTTGTGCTGATTGAACACAAGCCGTGCAGCTGCGTTTTGAATCATTTGCATCATTTGAATCATTTGAATCATTTGCAGTGGACTACTGCAACTCTCTGCTGGCAGGTCTTCCCCTGAACACTATTCAGTGTTCAGGGGAAGACCTGCCAGCAGAGAGTTGCAGTAGTCGAGTCTTGAAATGACAAGAGACTGAACAAGCACCTGGGCAGCCTGTGTGGACAGAAATGGTCGAATCCTTCGGATGTTGTAGAGAAGAAATCAACAAGCACGAGCCACATTAGCGACATGTGGGAAGAAGGACAGTTCATTGTCCATGTTGCATTGTAGCCACATGGCTATGCGCACGCTTCGCTCCCATGGCAAAGCGGAGCCAGCGTTCGTGGGGCTCGCAGGCCAATTTAGCAGACGGTTTGGAGTCGGATAAGTCCTCTCCAGCCTCCCCTGCTGAATCGAGCACCTGCTCTCTCGGGGAAGCAGGCCCGACTGCTGCTTCTTCTCCCGACCGAGCAGCGCAGTGTTACATGTCTCTCCCTCTGAGGAGGATGAGATGATGAATGCTATGGAGCCCGTGGGCTCCTCACAGCCTGTGCTCTATGAGAAGCTCCTCAAGGTCGTGACACGGGCCGTTTCCAAGCTGGATCTAGCTTGGCCGGTCGAGAAGAAGAAGCGGCGCACCCAGTAAGCTGGTAGGCGTTTTCTGCGCCCCGTGTCACTGCCTCGGCGTTGAGGCCTTCCGTTCTTCCCCGACCTGCACACTGAGGTGTCTAGGTCTTGGTAAACGCGTACGTTGCACGCACTTTTTCCTACGCTCTACACGAGGTGATGCAAAGTGTAAAGGAGACGCTAGCTAGCTATCTCTCTCCTAGCGTAGCATCGTCGCTAAAGGCGGTATTCCCTACTAAGCCGTTGCGTGCAACATCAACCTTAGGGGCAAAGGCTTACGCGGCAGCAGGCCAGGCTGCGGGTTGCCTCCACACCATGGGTGTGTTGCAGGCATAATAGGCTTACCTGCTGCAAGATTTGGATATAAGACTTAGCTCCGGGGGCCGATGATATTAAAGAGTTGCGCTGCGCTGCATACCTAACCCTTTGTGTGCTTGGTGGCCCGTTATTGGCCCATTATTGGTCAGTCCATGGCGGCCCTGGTAGCCATGGAAAGGCATCTGTGGCTCACCTTATCTCACCTCGCAGATAAGGTTAGAGCTGTGCTGCCCCGATGGCTCCTCCTCCACTGTAATGGCAGTCGTGAACAAATTACAGGAGTCTAAAAAGCAGTCGGCTGCGTTTCAGCAGTACCTCGCCGATCTCATTGGGCTGTTCGGCGGCAGCCCCAGCCCGGTCCTTCCGGGCACCGCAAAGCCCAGAAACAGAGCGTTGCCACCTGATCTCTGCGGGTAGAGCCTAAGGGCCTCCGGCGATGCTCTAAGCCCAAAAAGGAGCAGGCTGACCAAATGGGCTGTGGTGCATTGGTCCTGATGGTGTACACCTTATGCTACGGTGCCTGTCCCTCCCCAGCACCACCAGGAGGCCAGGCTGTTGGCTTTGCCACAAGATGTGCTTCAGGGCACGGCAGACATACAGCGGACATCGCCCTCTACTTCCGCCCAAAGACACGGTACGGATGGCGGAGATCCGCCGCCTTTCAGGAGGCATTAACGGCCGCAGTACGCTGCTCCGGCCATTCAGGTCCAGGAGGCCGGTCTGTTAGCCCTGCCACGAGACGTGCTTCAGGGCACAGCCTCCCTCCAGCGGTTCTCTCCCAGTCTTTTTGCCTTAAAGATTGTTGCGGATGGGGGAGATCCGCCACCTCTCGCGAGGTGTCATCGGCTGTGGAGCACCGCTCCAGCCGCTCTGAGTGGGTCAGAGGCCATCCCCGAAGGGTTCCCCTGTATAACATTCCGACAGCTTGGGAGGGGCTTCCAGAGGTCTCCCAGTGGGTCCTGTGTACTGTAGAGAAGGGCTACACGATTCACTTTGCATCTTCTTCTCCCCGGGAATAACGGGTTGTGTCCGACCCTGGTGGGACCGGAGCAGGCTCTGGTCCTGGAACAGGAGGTGCGCACTCTCCTGGGGAAATGGGCCATTGAGGTGGTTCCCCCCCTCGGATCGAGAGTCAGGCTACTACAGCCCATACTTCGTTGTTCCGGAGAAGGATGGCGGGTTGCGTCACATTCTGGATCTTCTCTCCTTGAACCGCTCACTTATGAGGCTCAGGTTCAGGATGCTTACTCTCAAAGAGGTTGTGTCTCAGATCAGGTCCCAGTACTGGTTTGTCACGATAGATCTGAAGGACGCATATTTCAACATCGCCATCCTTCCTGCACACAGGAGGTTCCTGAGGTTTGCTTTCGGGGGCAAAGCTTACCAATATCGGGTCCTCCCGTTTGGCCTAGCACTCTCACCCCGTACCTTCACGAAATGCGTGGACACAGCACTGACCCCGCTGTGGCTCCAGGGCATCTGCATTTTGAATGATATCGACGATTGGTTGATTTTGGCTCATTCAGATCAACAGGCAGTTCGGCATCGAGATGTCGTTCTCGCCTGCATGAAGGAACTGGGGTTCAGACTGAACGCCGGGAAGAGTGCTCTTTCTCCAGTACAGAGAACCACTTTTTTGGGCGTGGTGTGGGACTCAGCCAGGTTGCGAGCATGGTTTTCTCCCACCTGGATCAAAGTCATCCTCACTGCAGTTAGGAGGGTAAGGGAAGGCCAGCCACTTACTGTGAAGCAGTTTCAGAGGCTGCTGGGTTTCATGGCATGTAATCCCACTCAGCCTCCTCCACATGAGGCCCCTCCAATGGTGGCTCCGGGGCAGAGGGTTCTCCCCAAGTGGGAATCCGTTTTGTACCATCAAGGTCTCGCGGCGTGCCCTTCGAGCCTTGAATGTGTGGAAGGAACAGACGTTTCTGTCCCGAGGCCCCCTCTTAGGGACTCCTTGTAGTCTTGTAACGCTTACGACGGATGCTTTCCTCACGGGGTGGGGAGCGGTCATGAGTGGCCACTCCGCCAAAGGTCTGTGGAGCGGTCCATGTCTCTCATGGCACATAAACTGCCTGGAGATGATGGCAGTGTTTTTAGAGTTGAAACACTTCCTCCTGGACCTAAGGGGCCACCATGTGTTGATCCGCACAGACAATACAGCGGTGGTCTCACATCAACCACCAGGGGGGTCTTCGGTTTTGCCCCTTGTACAAGCTGGCGCAAGAGGTCCATTGTGATCCCAGGACAAACTCCTCTCACTGAGAGCCGTTTACATCCCGGGACGGTTGAATGTCAGAGCAGACGTCCTGTCAAGACAATGGCCGAGGCCTGGGTAATGGCAACTCCACCCCAAGGTAGTGCAGCAGGTATGGCAGAGGTTCTACAGAGCCCAGGTGGATCTGTTTGCGACCCGGGAGAATTCGCACTGTCCCCTCTGGTTCTCTCTCTCTCTCTTTTACCATTAGGGCTGGATGCCATGGTACAGTCGTGGCCGAGGCTACGCCTGTACACCTTTTTCCTGTTCTGGAGAGAGTTCGCCGAGGAGTCCGTCTTCTCCTGGTGGTGCCTCGATGGCCGGGCAAGCCATGGTTTGCGGACATGGTGTCCCTGTTTAAGGGCCCTCCATTGGAAACCCCTGTCCGGAGTTGTTGAAGCTGTGGCCTTGGCCCCTGAGGGGGCACAGTTCATAGCAGCTGGTCTCTCTACCGAGGTAGAGTAGTGGGGACCCTACTCCATTTCAGAGCTCCCTCCACGAGAAGGTCGTACACTGCACAGTGGCAGCTGTTCATGTAGACTCGGTTAATTGCCCGATTGGTTTATTAATGGAGTTTTTACAGGAACACTTTGCCACAGGGTTAATCCCTTCAACCCTGAAGGTTTCTGTGTCCGTCATTGCGGCATATATCACCCCGCCTGCGGGGCAGTCGCTGGGTAGGCACCCTCTGGTGCCTACCCATCTGGTGCCTACACGTTTCCTCCGCGGCGCCCGGAGGCTGAGGCCCTGGATGCGACCCAGAGTGCCTGTCTGGGACCTGTCTGGGCAGTTGTGTTCGTGGCTCTATCCGAGCCCACCTTCAAGCCCTTGGCCGAAGTGGCCCTTAGGTACCTGTCGGTCAAGACCACTTTCCTCTTGCCGATTTCCTTCCTGAAGAGGATCGGGGATCTGCAGGCTCTGTCCGTGGCCCTGTACCGCCTGGAATTTGCCCCTGGCATGGCCAGAGTGTTTCTGTATACAAAACCTGGGTACGTACCTAAGGTGCCTACGGCTCCCACACGACCTGTCGTGTTACAGGCATTCTGCCCCCCTCTGTTTCTAGCCCCCGGCCAGGAGAAACAGAACCGACTGTGTCCAGTGCGAGAACTGGATGCTTACCTCCACAGGATGAGTCCATGGAGGAAGTCGGAGCAGCTGTTCGTCTGTTTCCGAATAGGAAAGGTTTCCCGGCCAATAAACAGATGTTAAGCAGGTGGGTAGTGGATGCCATCTTGTCACCTGCACGCAGTGGCTCTAAGGTCGAGGTCAGAGAACCTGACGAAGGTCAGCGGGGTGGACCAACCCGCAGCATCATAGATGTCCTGGAGTGACACTCCAGCGGACCAAGCCGTAGAGGCCGCTACACTACCTGCATCCCTGCGGCACTTACCTTCTCGCTGTGTAGAAGCCAGCACCGCTACCACCGCGCAGCTATTTTGTATATAGCTGGCCCGCCGATGATGTCACCACTCGCCTATTGGTCAGATTTCACACGTGGTTTAGAGCGCAGACAACATGGCGGCATTCCAAAAGCGTTTCGATGCAGCATCTCGTTCCCTCGGGGAACTAGGGTTACATACGTAACCTAGAGACGTTTATGTTCATATGATTTAAAATAGCAACTAGAATATTTTAATTGCATCCCAAAAATATATGTCGTACACATTGGCAATTACAACTGAATTAATATGATTTTACCTGTTGGTGGCTCTGTGGGTGGTTCTGCAAAAACAGAAAGTTTTACTTGTATATAATCATAAAAAATTTACATTTGGAAATGCAATTTAGCAAGGAGCTGCAATAAAGAAAATTTTTTGTATTTAAACAAAGAATATGTATATTGTGGAAAAACAACTTAGCAAAGCACTTCATAAAATGCAGTTTTTCCATCTAGAATTAAAGCTAAAGACTAGAAAAATTCAGATACCTTTTTCCCAAAAATATCTCCTACACTTTGCCAATTAAAACGACTTTTTTTTTACGTTTACCTGTTGGTGGATCTGTGGGTGGTTCTGCAATAAAGAATGTTTTTTTTTATTTAAACAAAGAATATGTAGAATGTGGAAAAACAATTTAGAGAAGAGCTTCAGTAAATGCAGATTTTGTCCATAGGATTCAAGATAAAAACTGGATTAAATAAGACAAATGTTTAAAAAAAAATAATGTCCTTCACAATGTTAATTAAAAATCAATGAAAATGGTCTTACCTGTTGGCGGCTCTGTGGGTGGTTCTGCAATAAATAAAATTTTACTCGTATTTAATCATAAAAGATGCACATTTGGAAATGCAATTAAGCGAGGACCCTCAGAAAATGCAGTTTTTCTTTCTAGAATTAAAGCTAAAGACTAGAAAAATTCAGATACCTTTTTCCCAAAAATATCTTCTACACATTGCCAGTTAAACCTACTGTAAAATAAAATGGTTTTACCTGTTGGCGGCTCTGTGGGTGGTTCTGTAATAAAGAACATTTTACACATATTTAAACATAGAACTTGTAGTTTAGAAAAGCAGCTAAGCAGGGAGATTCGCTAAATGCACATTTTGTCTAAAGGATTCAAGATGACAACTAGAATTACTCACACACATATATGAATATATTTAATTCACTTTCAATTGGCAATGTGTATGAGATATACATTTATTTGTAGGACTCAACTAGAATTACTCACACACACACACACACACACACACACACACACACACACACAT
>JAAIIK010019283.1:64176-75458 GCA_014706435.1 Silurus glanis | reverse complement strand
ATATAATACATAAAATCAGTAATGTAGCAATCCAGAAAAAAAAGTAATGGGTTAAAAGCCAAATGTCTCATGAGTTTATATTTTAAATTGAATGAAGATAACATAAAAATGAGGTTCCTACAAACATTTATCTGAGACTATGTTTGGTTTGCAAATCTCCGATAAAACTACTTTTTTGACTGGCCCTTTTTTTCTTGTTTTCTTTGTTTTTTGTAAACAAAGTCCAGTTAGCACGAGCTATAAACAGCTGTTTGTGTTGACCTGAGAGCTGCATCACTTCCTGGAATGTCACACCACGTGCTGCTTCGGCCAGTAAGAGACTCACACACGTGGGGAATAAAACCCTCACATATATCGTTAGAATCCTGCACTTATTGGCTACATTTTCCAACAATCATTTTGTTCCCATAATGCTACTTGCTGTAAATAAAAGGTTTGAAATGATAGATGGTGCAGAATAAACACGTAATGGCACTTGCCTATAGTGGAGACTCTTTTACTTTTTTTTTATTTATTTATTTATTTTTTATTATTTTCTATTTTGTGGTCTCAAGCGTTTTGTAACACTATATTCTACCAGCCATATTTGTTGTTTTTTTTTACCAGCATGATGCCGTTTTTTATGCGAAAGTTATTCGGAAATATATACACACAAACACCAGTCAAAGTTCTGTGACATAAACAAAGGAATAAACATCTAAATTACAACACTATTGTTTAGTTGGAGCAAAAATGCTTTATGGCATGTTGTTCAGTGGAGCCTTATCTTGCCTAATAAACCAAGATTAGCAGCAGTGCATTTTTTATTCATCATGTTGTTTGTATGTACTGCTTACACAAATTCAGCAAATACATTTGTTATACGATTTTCATTGAAAAACAGTAAACTTAAATCACTGCTTGAGGCTTAGACCTTTAGAATGATGTGTAGTTAGTAATGGTTACTCTTTTTCCTTGTTATTTACTCTATTGCTAAACATTAACACCTAACAATGGGATATCAGTTGTGCTGGCGCAACCCCGACGAGTAAGAGGTTAAGCTGCACACCCTGGTTTTCTCTGAATGCAGATAAAAATTTCAGATAGACACAGATACTGATACTGTCATTGGCTCTGCTGCACACTTCATTTCATGACCATAATTCAACTGACAACAAAACATTTAAAGAAAACATTCCTAGAGAAATGCATCACCTCTGTCTAGATTAAAATTCATTTACCTGTTTTTGGTGTTGTAGTTGGTCTCACTGCATTAAGAACATCGCTGATGGCTAAAATATAATATATAATATTTTCAGCACTTTATTCTTTTTCAATTTAAAATAATTTACAACAGAAGAAAATATCAATAAAATAACTGGAAATAGTTCCTTAATCAGTATAGTGATACAGGTTTTGGTTCCACTGCACACTTCTACTCATGACCTTCCAGTCAGAAGTTCAACATATACCACTGAGCTACCACTTCCCTGAATTCAAATGTATTAATTACACTAAAGGACTTTATTGCCAGTTTTACTATATGTGCTTACATACTCTCTACATTAATGATCACAAACAGCCCTATTTTACATGTCACAGTTTAATTCAATTGGCAACAAAATATTTAAAGATATCATTCCAAAATCAGTACTGAAAAATCAATCGCATCTGCCTAGATTTAAAATTCATTTACCTGTTGTTGGTGGTATATGGGGTCATATATGTGGTATATGTGCAATACATAGAACATTTATTACTCACAAATGGCTACAATAGGATCTATGATATACTATTATCAACAATAATTTTTAACCAAAAATGTTGTATAGCTGGAAATATTTCCTGAACCAATATTTAAAAAAAATGTTGATTTACCTCTTCTTTTTGGTTTAAGTCTCCCTGCAGTAAACAAAAATATAATGCAGAGAGGTTTTGTTTGTCTGATATCATACACACAGCTACTGATTAATCACACCTGTCTGAACTAAAGTGTATTTACCTCTCAGATGTCCTGTGGTTAGACCCACTGCAATAAAGAACAATAATTAACATTATTAAAATACAGAAAAATCTTACAAATGATCTTCACTAATTGCAAATTTTGTCCTTAGAGTTTGATTTAAAAGTAAGTGTTAAAGTTTCCAAAAAATCTGGAAAAACACACTAAATAAAATAATGTATGGATATAATTGTCTTGGCTGGATCAGAAAACTGTTACAAGGTTGCAGTGGACCCTGTACACCACACTCCACGTTGTTGCCAACCTGAGAACCAAAGTCGGTAGTGTACAAAGAAAAAGCAATCTTATAGAGGATTGCTTTTTTTGTATATAAAGTTATATTTTGTTATTTTTCTCTATGTATGGAGACTTTTTGAACAACTGGTGGTTGTTGTACAGGCACAATTTTACCACAAATTATCAGCACACACAGTAAAATTAGAGTCCTCATTTTGAAGAGCTGTTAAAAAAATAATACCTTGTCAGTTAAAAAACAATACAATGTAAAAAAAAACAAAAAACTAAAAACTAAAAAAACAATTGCTTTTTTATCTGATTACCTGGAAATATTACTGCAACGAAACCTCAGAAAGATTAGTTTCTCTGATTATCAGTGCTGGTGCCTCTCCTACTCAACCAGTACACCCTGTAGCACTGTCTTTAAACTGAGCATTACATACACTATATATACTGTTCAATTTACATTTATGTGGGTGGATTATAATTACCTTATCAATGGCCTAAACCAGTTCTGGGGCATTTCTAAATATTTTCTTCCTTGTACCTTTGCCAAATGGGTTATTCATGGTGTGTATTTATATGTAGATTTATGCAGTTAATGTCCTCTTAAAAATACAGGTTTTTATTCAAGTGGGATTAAAGTGATCAATGTTTATTTATTTATTTAATAGAACAAACAATAACATTAAGTTGCCTGATACCAGGAATGACTAGAAAATGTTATAAATTAAAATAACGCTGTTTAATATTTTTGCCTTTTTGTCCTTTGACAGAAAACACACCTGTTTTTAATAAAAGAGGGATGTTTTCAGTTGGATGCATTTGCTGGTTTACTGCGTCACCATGACACCATGTGCTGTTGCTATGCACACTCTGATCTTCACACAGCATAACTTAATTCTTATTCATACACACATCGCCACAGCGGATCCTCCGCACGTTTGATTTGGCACGTTTTTACGCTGGATGCCCTTCCTAACGCAACCCTCCCCAATTTATCCGGGCTTGGGACCGGCACTGAATGTGGCTGGGGTTGGTTCCCTGACCGGGGATCGAACCCGGGCCGCAGCGGTGAGAGCGCCGCATCCTAACCACTAGACCACCAGGGAACCAACTTCATTCTTATTCATAATTGCCCATAATTGGAATGTGATTATTATTTTAAGAGCTAACTAAACCACTGCCCTCTCATTTTGGATGCCTGTTTTTTCGATTGCACATCTTTGCATAGCTTTCAAAACACTTACACAATTTCTGTTGAAATCAGCTATAATAAGAACAAGCTGGTCGTGTGATGTGCAGAAATCAAAGCATCTGCTTTTTTGTTGCTCTGTTTCTTTGCATTTATTTGTATTTAAATACTAAATTAGGTGAAAACAACCTGCTCTGACAACACCCATCAGTCGTTCTAATACATATTATTCTTGACTTTTAGCTTTAAACAACATGACATGACAGTTGTCAGTAATTAAGAATTTTTTTCTTTCTTCATCAAAATTTATATATGAATTAAAATATGATATCAGATCATACATCTATGTTAAATCTAGGTGGGTTTTTGGGACCTTTCTGCATTTCTACAGTGTACTTCTCATTGCCAGCAATAGGAGCAGGAAATTATTGTATTAATAATTGTATGATTATGCTACTCCAATCTCTGGGAAAGCGATTTCAACATTGTTACAGATCCAAGTTGCATGGTTTAGTGCAGGGGTGTCAATTATATTTGGCCCGTGAGATCATATCAAATGTGTTTAGAGCTGGCCCGCCAGTATATAGCGAATACACCGCTAATACTACAAATCCCAGAATGCTTTGTTAGTGCGTTAGCGTGTTAGTCGAGACCGCTGAAAAATTCTGCGTACTCAGCACTGAATTTACCCGGCGATTTGGCGACTTTAAAGCCCAGAAACGCAGATTTGAACTGCTCAGTAATCCGTTTGTGATTGACGTGGAAAGCGCACCAACCAACCTCCAAATGGAGCTGATTAAACTCCAGTGCAGTGACATGCTTGAGTCAAAGTACGACTGTGCCCAAGCTGCTCAAACGCTCTCTATGTTCGACAGCACATATCTATGTGATTAACTGTTCTCTTTGATGAAGATGAACAAAACACCATTTAGGAGTCTCACTGATGAAAACCTTCACTCAATCCTGAGGATTTCCTTAGTTTAGAGCCTAAAACCCAGACATTGATGCACTTGCATCTAAGAAGAGATGCAGGTATCTAGCTTCAACCAATGTGCATCATAGTAAATCAGAGTGTAGCAAACTGAGCTTGAATGAATGTTGTCTTTATGCACTTTTTCTACTCCAAGGCATGGACTGTTAATTGTTGAAAGATTGCCTTTTATTTATTGAAGGAAAATAGTTTTAAATTAAAAGTTTTAAATAGAAAAGTTTTAAATTAAAAAGGAATTCAAAAGGCTAGAGAGAAAGAGAGAGGATACATCGCTCTGGATAAGGGCGTCTGCTAAATGCCGCAAATGTAAATGTAAATGTAAATGAGAGAGAGAGAGACATAATAAGAAACGAATACTACTGATGTGTGTTTTATTTCAAATGTAATTTCTCATGTTAAACTTTGGTTGTTTTATGCAAAACTAAAGTTTGTTTCCATTTGAAAAGGTCCAACATAACACATCTGGAGAGAAGGGAAAACATGCACAATTGCAGTCGATTTGTCAATAAATATTGAGTTTGGCCCGCGATTTCGTCCCAGTTTTTAATTTTGGCCCACTGTGAATTTGAGTTTGACACCCCTGGTTTAGTGTTTTGAATATTAATTGCACACATCCATAACATCAGAGTAAATGTCTATATTTTGTTTAATAGGCACAGTGAAGAATCTTATATTGTATAAGACTGAAGCAGGCACACGGGCATGATCTGTTTACTCTGTTAAAAGCTTCATCACATAAATCATCAGCTATTTTGAACTCACTGTCCTTTACTAAGTTCCCTTTAATTCGGTCAACTTAATTATTTTATATTTACTGAAATCTGAAATTATAAGGGATGGAGTAATTTGTAAAACCTTATCCAGTAGTAAGTGGGTAGAAAGACAGACACAACAAATTGTACGAGACTTGCTAAACAAATTAAAATGTGTATGTGGAAATTTCTCTGATAGATCTTCAAAGTGGGTCAGCCTACTCTACCCTCTACCACTGTACAAATGTATTGTGCATTTTACCAGCCAAAACAATTGCAGTTATTAATTCTTAACTTATAAATGAATTCAGAGTACAGTATGATTTTATCTCTAATAACGACTTTGCATGTCTCCCAAAACATCAATAGGGATACAGATTCAGATGCATTTGTAAGCAGAAAATTGTCGAAATTTTACATACATTTTCAGACATTAACATCTGAATATCTAAATGGTACACATGGTCAGTGTCAAAGATCGTATGAGAAGTTTCTTGAAAAATTGCCTTTATTTTATACATTCTCTGGATTATTTGATGTATTGCATACTGTATGATGCCTTGAAGCCAATGCCACTGCACTTACAGGTTTGATTGCATATTTAAAACACAACATGAAATTAGCTAACGTTTTCAAAATCTCAGTTATTTTTTAATTGCTATGTGTTTGTTATTGAGCAATAAATAATTACTACTGAAAATCAATTTGCGTCAAAAATGACATTTACATATGAAAAGGTGTAGGTGCAGATCTGCATTCCAAGCGAGCAAGGGCCACACATGATTCTATTCAGAGTAAAGATCATCTGATTTGAAGAGGGTGGGTTAGTGAGTTAAACTTCTGTTTGGTTAGAATGTACACCTGCTCTCACATCGATCTTTTGTGGATAAAACTGAATAGACTAGCATTAAACATTTAAGAATTGCGGGCATTTTTTATATACAGTGCTGTGAAAAAGCACTCTATATAAACGAAAAACTATTTTTCTATTGCATATATTTCACACTTAAATCAGTCCACAGAATATTTGTCCAAAAGCCTTGGGGATAATCAAGGTGTTTTGTTTTTTTCAAAACAAGCCTTTCTTTTTATTTCCCCTTCAGGAACTCGAGCTGCGTCGAAACGCTATGGGAACGCCCCTGCGTGACCGCGCTCTGAACCACGCGTGTAATCTGACCAATAGGCGTTTGGAACGTGACGTCATCAGCGGGCGACGTCGAGTAAACAGGAAGCTACAAATGGCTGCGAGATGGACAAGACGCTAGCTTCTGCTCATTCAGGTAAGCGCTGTTTCGCTGTGTTTTTCTGATCGAGTGATGGCTGGCAGACAGAATTACCGTAAGTGCGTTCATCCGTGTCCGCGTTTCATTACCGGTAAGGATTCGCATGATCGGTGTGTTGTTTGCCTGGGAGTGGAGCATGCACAATCGGCATTGTAGCCGCATGGCTATGCGCACGCTTTGCTCCCGGAGAGCGCTCTTTGAGAAGAGCTCCTCTCTCCCTCGCGGCTCCGGTCCCACTCTCGCTGAGGCACAGCGAGAACGTGGTTGGGTTGGGTTGGCGAACGTGGTTGGGGCTAAGGCGTGCGGCTACGAGGCGATGCCGCGTGTTGAAGAGACGCTAACCAGCTATCTCTCTCCTAGAGTGGCATCGTCACTGAAGTTTCCGGTGTTCCCTACTAAGCCGCTACGTGCTACATCGGCTTTAGTAGGGAAGGCTTACGCGGCAGCAGGTCAGGCTGCGGGTTGTCTCCACACCATGGGTGTGTTACAGGCATACCAGGCTGACCTGCTACGTGATTTGGATGAGGGACTTGAGCGCTGCCGACTTAACCCTTCGGGCCACGAAACACACGGCGCGGGCCGTTGGTCGGTACATGGCGGCCCTGGTGGCCACAGAGAGGCCGGTGAGAGGCAGTGTACACCTCATGCTACAGTGCCCGTCCCTCCCCTGCACCACCAGGAGGGCGGGCCGTTGGCTCTGCCACAGGATGTGCTTCAGAGCACGGCCTCCCTCCAGCGGGCGTCTCCCTCCACTTCCGCCCAAAGTCTCGGTACGGATGGGGGAGACCCGCCGCCTCTCACGAGGTGTCGTCAGCTGCAGGGCCCTGCCCCAGCTGCTCTGAGTGGGTCAGAGGCCAGCCCCGAGGGGCTGGTTCCCCTAAGGAACTTTCTGGCAGCTTGGGAGGGGCTGCCAGAAGTCTCCCGGTGGGTCCTTCGGACTATAGAGGGTGGTTATGTGATTCAGTTCGCGTCCTCTCCTCCCCGTTTCAACCCTGATGGGACCCGAGCAGGCTCTGGTCCTGGAACAGGAAGTGCGCACACTCCTGGAGAAAGGGGCCATCAAGGTGGTCCCCCCCTCGGTTCAAGAGTCAGGCTTCTACAGCCCGTACTTCGTTGTTCCGAAGAAGGATGGCGGGTTGCGTCCCATTCTGGATCTTCACTCCTTGAACCGCTCTCTCAGGAGGCTCAGGTTCAGGATGCTCACCCTCAAGGGGGTCGTGACTCAGATCAGGTCCGGGGACTGGTTCGTCACTATAGATCTGAAGGACACATACTTTCACATCTCCATCCTTGGAGTTTCGGCTAAACGCCAGCAAAAGCGTGCTTTCTCCAGCACAGAGAACCACCTTTTTGGGCGTAGTGTGGGACGCGGCCAGGATGCAGGCACGGTTGTCACCTGCTCGGGTCGAGGTCATCCTCGCCACCGTCAGGAGAGTGCGGGAAGGCCAGCCACTCACTGTGAGGCAGTTTCAGAGGCTGCTGGGTCTCATGGCAGCAGCATCCAGCATAGTTCCGCTCGGGCTCCTGCACATGAGGCCCCTCCAGTCGTGGGCAGGGGGTTCTCCCTCAGGGGAAACCCGCATTGTACTATCAAGGTCTCGCGGCATGCCGTTCGAGCCTTGGATGTCTGGAAAGACCGAACGTTTCTGTCCCGTGGGCCCGGTGCTGGGGGCTCCATGTCGTCGCGTGACGCTGACGACGGCCGCTTCCCTCACGGGGTGGGGCGCGGTCATGAGTGGCCGCTCCGCCCAGGGTCTGTGGAGCGGCCCACGTCTCTCGTGGCACATAAATTGCCTGGAGATGATGGCAGTGTTTTTGGGGTTAAAGCACTTCCTCCTGGACCTGGGAGATCGCCATGTATTGGTCCGCATGGACAATACTGCGGTGGTCTCTTACATCAACCACCAGGGGGGTCTCCGATCTCGCCCTTTGTACAAGCTAGCGCGAGCGGTCCTCTTGTGGTCTCGGGACAGGCTCCTATTTTTTAGGGCCATTTACATCCCGGGACGGTTGAATGTCAGAGCAGACGCCCTGTCGAGGCAGGGGCCGAGGCCTGGGGAATGGTGACTCCACCCCGAGGTGGTGGAACTCATATGGCGGAGTTTCTACAGAGCCCAGGTGGATCTTTTTGCGACCCAGGAGACCTCGCACTGTCCCCTCTGGTTCTCTCTCTCTCACCCAGCCCCATTAGGGCTGGATGCCATGGTACAGTCGTGGCCGAGGCTACGCCTGTATGCCTTTCCCCCGATCGCACTGCTCCCTGGAGTTCTGGAGAGAGTTTGCCGGGATGGAGTCCGTCTCCTCCTGGTAGCACCTCGATGGCCGGGCAAGTTGTGGTTTGCGGATCTGGTGTCCCTGCTCGAGGGCCCTCCGTGGGAAATTCCTCCCAGGAGGGATCTCCTCTCACAGGCGGGTGGAACCCTGGTTCACCCCCGCCCAGAGTTGTGGAGGCTGTGGCTGTGGCACCTGAGGGGGCACAGTTCATAGCGGCTGGTCTCTCTACCGAGGTAGTTGACACCCTTCTCCACTCCAGAGCTCCCTCCACAAGGAGGTCGTACGCCGCACGATGGCAATTGTTCACGTCTTGGTGCGAGCACCATGGCCTGGAACCTGTTAACTGCCCGATCGGTTCGGTTCTGGAGTTCCTACAGGAACAGTTTGCCGCAGGGTTAACCCCTTCGACCCTGAAGGTTTACGTGTCCGCCATCGTGGCTTATGGCTCCCCGCCTGCAGGGCAGTCGCTGGGTAGGCACCCACTGGTGACACGTTTCCTCCGCGGCACCCGGAGGCTGAGGCCCGGGACGCGACCCAGAGTGCCTGTCTGGGATCTGGCGGTTGTGCTGGCAGCTCTGTCTGAGCCCCCCTTCGAGCCATTAGCCGATGTGGCCCTTAGGTTTCTGTCTATTAAGACCACCTTCCTCTTGGTGATTTCCTCCCTGAAGAGGATCGGGGATCTGCAGGCTCTGTCCGTGGCCCCGTCTCGCCTGGAATTTGCCCCTGGCATGGCCAGAGCGTTTCTCTATCCGAGACCTGGGTACGTACCTAAGGTGCCTTCGGCTCCCTCACGTCCTGTCCTGTTGCAGGCATTCTGCCCTCCTCCGTTTACAGCCACCTAACAGGAGCGACAGCACCGGCTGTGTCCAGTGCGAGCACTGGACACTTACCTCCGCGGGACGAGTCCGTGGAGGAAGTCGGTGCAGCTGTTTGTCTGCTATGGACCTAACAGGAAAGGTTTCCCAGCCAATAAGCAGACTTTGAGCAGATGGGTAGTGGATGCGATTGTGTCGGCTCACGAGTCCTCTGGCCTCCCCGCACCGCTTGGTGTCCGAGCTCACTCCACCCGGAGTCTGGTGGCCTCTATGGCCTGGTCCGCTGGAGTGTCACTCCAGGACATCTGTGACGCTGTGGGTTGTTTCCTTTATCAGGTTCTATGACCTTGTTTCCTTTATCATTCTTATTCATAATTGCCCCTATTGGAATGTGATTATTATTTTAAGAGCTAACTAAACCACTGCCCTCTCAGAAATCAGCTATAATAAGTGACGTGCAGAAATCAAAGCATCTGCTTTTTTATTGCTCTGTTTCTTTGCATTTATTTATAGTTAAATACTAAATTAGGTTAAAACAACCTGCTCTGACAACACCCATCAGTCGTTCTAATACATATTATTCTTGACTTTTAGCTTTAAACAACATGACATGACAGTTGTCACTAATTAAGAATTTTTTTTTTCTTTCTTCATCAAAATTTATATATGAATTAAAATATGATATCAGATCATACATCTATGTTAAATCTAGGTGGGTTTTTTTGGCGACCTTTCTGCATTTCTACAGTATACTTCTCATTGCCAGCAAATAGGAGCAGGAAATTATTGTTTTAATAATTGTATGATTATGCTACTCCAATCTCTGGGAAAGCGATTTCAACATTGTTACAGATCCAAGTTGCATGGTTTAGTGCAGGGGTGTCAATTATATTTGGCCCGCGAGATCATATCAAATGTGTTTAGAGCTGGCCCGCCAGTATATAGCGAATACACCGCAAATACTACAAATCCCAGAATGCTTTGTTAGTGCGTTAGTCGAGACCGCTGAAAAATTCTGCGTACTCAGCACTGAATTTACCCGGCGATTTGGCGACTTTGAAGCCCAGAAATGCAGATTTGAACTGCTCAGTAATCCGTTTTTGATTGACGTGGAAAGCGCACCAACCAACCTCCAAATAGAGCTGATTGAACTCCAGTGCAGTGACATGCTCGAGTCAAAGTACGACTCTGTGTGTGCTGCACAGTTTCCACACTTCCCCAACTCTGTGCCCAAGCTGCTCAAACGCTCTCTATGTTCGACAGCACATATCTATTTGAGTAACTGTTCTCTTTGATGAAGATGAACAAAACACCATTTAGGAGTCTCACTGATGAAAACCTTCACTCAATCCTGAGGATTTCCTTAGTTTAGAGCCTAAAACCCAGACATTGATGCACTTGCATCTAAGAAGAGATGCAGGTATCTGGCTTCAACCAATGTGCATCATAGTAAATCAGAGTGTAGCAAACTGAGCTTGAATGAATGTTGTCTTTATGCACTTTTTCTACTCCAAGGCATGGACTGTTAATTGTTGAAAGATTGCCTTTTTTTATTGAAGGAAAATGGTTTTAAATTAAAAAGGAATTCGAAAGGCTAGAGGGAGAGCGAGAGGATACATCGCTCTGGATAACGGTGTCTGCTAAATGCCGCAAATGTAAATGTAAATGTAAATGAGAGAGAGAGAGAAATAATAAGAAATGAATACCACTGATGTGTGTTTTATTTCAAATGTAATTTCTCATGTTAAACTTTG
>JAAIIK010019283.1:7225-64166 GCA_014706435.1 Silurus glanis | reverse complement strand
GTGTTTTATTTCAAATGTAATTTCTCATGTTAAACTTTGGTTGTTTTTATGCAAAACTAAAGTTTGTTTCCATTTGAAAAGGTCCAACATAACACATCTGGAGAGAAGGGAAAACATGTACAATTGCAGTAAATTTTTCAATAAATATTGAGTTTGGCCCGCGATTTCGTCCCAGTTTTTAATTTTGGCCCACTGTGAATTTGAGTTTGACACCCCTGGTTTAGTGTTTTGAATATTAATTGCACACATCCATAACATCAGAGTAAATGTCTATATTTTGTTTAATAGGCACAGTGAAGAATCTTATATTGTATAAGACTGAAGCAGGCACAAGAGCATGATCTGTTTACTCCGTTAAAAGCTTCATCACATAAATCATCAGCTATTTTGAACTCGATGTCCTTTACTAAGTTCCCTTTAATTTGGTCAACTTAATTATTTTATATTTACTGAAATCTAAAATTATAAGGGATGGAGTAATTTGTAAAACCTTATCCAGTAGTAAGTGGGTAGAAAGACAGACACAACAAATTGAATGAGACTTGCTAAACAAATTAAAAATGTGTACGTGGAAATTTCTCTGATAGATCTTCAAAGTTGGTCAGCCTACTCTACCCTCTACCACTGTACAAAAGTATTGTGCATTTTACCAGCCAAAACAATTGCAGTTATTATTTCTTAACTTATTAATGAATTTAGAGTATAGTATGATTTTATCTCTAATAACGACTTTGCATGTCTCCCAAAACATCAATAGGGATACAGATTCAGATGCATTTGTAAGCAGAAAATTGTCGAAATTACATACATTTTCAGACATTAACATCTGAATATCTAAATGGTACACATGGTCAGTGTCAAAGATCGTATGAGAAGTTTCTTAAAAAATTCCCTTTATTTTATACATTCTCTGGATTATTTATTGTATTGTATACTGTATGATGCCTTGAAGCCAATGCCACTGCACTTACAGGTTTGATTGCATATTTAAAACACAACATGAAATTAGCTAATGTTTTCAAATTCTCAGTTATTTTTTTAATTGCTATGTGTTTGTTATTGAGCAATAAATAATTACTACTGAAAATCAATTCGCGTCAAAAATGACATTTACATATGAAAAGGTGTAGGTGCAGAGCTTCATTCCACCCGAGCAAGGGCCACACATGATTCTATTTAGAGTAAAGATTATCTGATTTAAAGAGGTGGGTTAAACTTCTGTTTGGTTAGAATGTAAACCTGCTCTCACATCGATCTTTTGTGGATAAAGCTGAATAGACTTGCATTAAACGTTTAAGAATTGCGGCCATTTTTTATATACAGTGCTGTAAAAAAGCACTCTATATAAATGAAAAACTATTTTTCTATTTAAAATGTCACACTTAAATCAGTCCACAGAATATTTGTCCAAAAGCCTTGGGGATAATCAAGGTTTTTTTTTTTTTTTTTTCAAAACAAGCCTTTCTTTTTAGTTCTTTTTTGATCAGCATTGACTTTCACCTTGGAACTCTACAGTGGATGCCATTTTTCCCAGTCACTTTTTTTTCCCCAGTCACATCTTTGTTTACTCATGAACACTGACCTTAACTGAGGCAAGGGAAAGCTGAAATTCTTTAGATGTTGTTCTAGGTTCTTTTATGAGCTACTGTATGAGTCATTGTTGTGCTCTTGGAGTAATTGTGGTAGGCTGACCAGTCCTGAGGGACCTCATGTGCAGGAGGCCAAGTGGTACCAATTGGATTCAGCTGCAATCAGACCCAGCAATATTTGAAACAGCTCCACAGTGAGAGAAGGCCAGTCAGCCAGTCAGTCTTGACAGCTGCACAAATAGTTTAATTAGAGCAGGAGACAACTACGCCCACATAAGGTTTGAATCCCATACTACGCCTAAATAGGTGGTTCTCTGTGATGGAGAAAGCACACTCTTTTTTAGTGTTCAGCCTTAACCCCAGCTCCTCCATGTGAGCGAGAATGGCAACTCTATGCCAGACCGCCAGCTGCTCTGATTTAGCCAGTATCAACCAATCTTCAAAATAATTTTTAATGCGGACACCCTGCAGTCACAGAGGGAGGATCTTTTTGTGAAGGTGCGGGATGAGAGGGCAAGACCAAATGGAAGGACCTGGTTTTGGTGAGCTTCGGCCCTGAAAGTGACCCTCAGGAACTTTCTGAGAGACGGAAGGATGGATACATGAAAGTATGCATTTCTAAGATTTATCGTGAGAAACCAGTCCCCTGACCTGTTTTGAGACATGACCTGATTCAGGGTCAGCATCCTGAACCCAAGTCTTAAAAGTGAGCGGTTTAGCTGATGTAGATCTAATATGGGACGCAATCCTCCCTCCTTTTTGGGAACTATGAAGTACCGACTGTAGAGCCTGGATTCCCTGTCTGATGGAGGGACCACCTCAATGGCCTCCTTCCTAAATTTAGGAACTAGAACTGACTTCTAGATCCATGGGCAGAGCCTGTTTGGGCCCCACCAGGGTGGGGCACACCACATTGAACCAGGGTGGGACACATATGGCAAGACCTTCCAGGGTGCTAGATAGTTACTTAAGGTAATCAGTCTCTCAAGACTGACCTCCGGTGTGCCTAGAGCCAGAGCTACACCCTGTTGCAGCTCTAGGATCCTCCTGAGAGGCAGCTAAGCTTCCTGCAGGGCAGTCAAAGCCGTACATTTCGGGTCGACCAACATACCTTGTCTTCTGGTTGGTAGAGAGGATCTGCGAACCTTTTCATGGTCCTAAGGGCTCTTTGTAGCTGGGTATGTGCGGACTCCCAGACTCTCTTGCTCTCTCTGAACCAGTGATCCACTGCAGGGACGTTGGAAGGTTCTTGCAACGAAGGCTCAGGAAAAGAGTGGAGTTTGGAAACCTGGTGACAGTACGATCGGTGGTAGCGTACAAGTTCCTGTATTTTCCACTTTGTCTGGCCATTAGTCTGTGGATGATAACCAGAGGATAAATTAACAGTGACACTGAGTAGCTTTGAATGAGAATGCCTTCTAAATGTGGGAAGTGAAATAAGTCTTACACTTGTTGTATATTTGTCGTCTTGGTGAAGTGTAGTTGTCGGCTGGAAGGAATCTCCGTAGACGCAGTTATTTCGTGTAAATAGCGTTTTATTCAACACAGAAATATAGCATCTGTACAAGCTTTCCGGTTCAGCTTGGAGTCAGCGCGCTCTGATTCAAATGTCTGACTCACGATTCATGACTGCACACTCATTAAATGCTAGCCCGTTTTCTGGGTCCACCTCTTAATGTAAATTAGATGTATATGAGCCTATTGCGCAATAATGTTTAACATAAAGAAAAGCCTATCTTTGTCCAGATGTAATATATCTCAGCTGTACCAAGCTCACTTTCCCAGGCCATTCATCTTAACATATAGTGAACGGGACAGAGGTCTTTTCCCAAGAGGACATGCATCCTGGATCATATTCTATACTTCGGCTTATACTGATTTAAGGACGACAGGCCGTCTCATTTTCCCAGTCATGGCTCTTAAGATAAACACTATGGGCCTTTCATACATTTGGCTTAAAGGAAAACATCTGGCCAGACGGTACAGTATGGGAACAGAGAATTATCTTCAGCTCCTTCATGTATTTCATCATTGCAAAAACAACCTGAATTTAGGCCTTTTGGCTAGTGCATATTTAAGATGTTACATATTTAAGATACTATATATTCCCCCCTTCGAGGGATCAATAAGCCCTCGACAAACAAAAGAATATAACATACATGTTCATCATTGTTTACAGAAATAGTAATAATACTTCCTGTCACATAACCTTATGCAACAGAAGAAACAGAAGAAACTTAAAAACTATCATGACTTACTATGATTACTACTAGTGTACAAACATTCTCTATCAATGTCACTGGATATACTGTAACACATAAAATCCAATAATAAACATATATATGTATGTGTGGGGAAAATGTCCATCCGCAGCTTCTTCAGCAGCGTTGATTCTCAGTATGGGGTCGCTGATGTGTAGAATCACAGCATTCTCGTTCTGAGCCTTCAATCTCAGATTGTTGTCCATGCTGGAATGTATGTAACTCCCCCAATTTTGTTTCTTTGGAGAAAAGAAAAGAAAAAAAACAACCAGTATCGTCTTCTCAGGTAACAAATTAATCATAATATCACATTAATCACATTCCATTCCCCCCTTTTCATCCAAACTCTGTATAGGAGGAAACTACTAAAAAGTAAGCTATAGTCAAAATATATGAAAAATTATAATATGAACTAATATCAAAACGGATATTTCTTCACCAGTTCACCTTCTAATTCCACTTCATCTACATCTGCTGTTCGCAGCAGTGGCATCTGAGTTCCGTCCCCAGGCATCACAACTCCAACCCATCGCAATATCATTGCCTTCGCAAAGGTCAACAACAGCGTACAGAAACAAAACATCACACACAACGATAAGATAACTGCCACAAAAATTTGTACCAGGACCGCACCTACAGGACCTAATTTGTCCTGTAGCCAAGAATTTGCAGACCATCCAGCTCCTTCTGATGGACCAAACGCATCTCGTATGTTTCGCAATGCCTCTATAACACTAGTCATATTGTCAGAAGAATCGGGGATCAAGGTGTAACAGGCATCACCAGTTAAGTTCAAAGCCACACATAGGCCACCTTGCTTGGCCAATATATAATCTAAAGCCATGTCATGCTTTAGCAATGTCAATCTATGACTCCTCTGAGTATTTGACAGAAAATCAAACCCTCTTATTGTCTCATTGGCGAAACCCTGTAATGTATAAGTGATGTTATCAATATGATCAGCTAAAAATGTCACTCCGTACCATGGGAACAGTCCTATACCCCACTTTTCTCCTAGACTTATCCTTCAATGATAGGACTCCAAATTATGGAACTGTGCCAATGCTCTTTTCATCCTATGTGCAGAAACAACGTTCGACTGATTTCTATCAGGTCCTTCTCCCTTCTGTACAGCAAAAACCTCATATGGAAGTTTCAACCTTGCCATGTAACAACATCCTAGAAATATATATGCCTTATCACCGCAAACCCACCAAACATCTCTAAAATTCCCTACTGTCACATTTCCAGGCAAGTCTTGATTCCTTACCAACAAAGTTTTACTATATTTCTGATGTGGCGCACGAAACTTTACTTCATACAACTTACTAATATTTTTATTATCATGTTGGCCCAAATTCATCAAATAGCTGTCACAATCAGATACTCCCATAAACATCCCCGAACCAGTATACATTTCATTTGAACAGAAACAACCAGCAGCTTTCACAGGTGTCACTTCCATCGGCTCAGGGACTGCTGTTATTATATTTTCATGTTGATCCAGTAGATTCGCATAAGGTAATTCTTTCAACCACGAACAATCATATTTAGGCCTAAACAGACTACTTGACAAAGCCATTATTATATCCGTCGATGCCTGCTGCTGAAACAACAACCATGATAATGCAAAGGACTGACACCTAATAGTTAGTGGTTCTGGCACCGTTTCTAAAATTGAAGGCCATGTGCCTGGTGATGAAACTTTCACCACACATGGACAATTCAAATTTCTAACTGATCTAACAGAATGAGTTATCTGCTGGAACCATAAGTTCCTACTTGCCCATGGGTCAGCAATCTGTAACACAGATGAATCAAATCCATATGCCTTCCAGTCACTATTTCTCTTTTGTAAAGCATGATTTTGATTAGAATCAAAATACTCACTCTTTGTATCTGATGCTTTTTTCTGAGCTGTCTCAGCTGATTCTACAGCATGCTCTTCCATCATCTGTTTCCCAGTTTCAAAGGTCTCCTCACTACCATTTACCTTAGGCTCAGTTTTCAACATAGGCTTCTGAGTTACATTCAACACCTCTCTTGACTTTAAGGTCACTATGTCAGGTGCCTGTGTCACGTTTACAAATTTCACAGACATCGAAGGTGTCGTCACCGTTGTACCTTTATCCTCTTTTACCGACCTAGATGAAGTAGTAGTAGTCTGGGTTGATGTATTAACACTCTTAGTTGTATCCAGAGCTGTAGTGACAAGTTTTATTTGTGATAAAGTAGTAGTCTGGGTTGATGCATCAACATTCTTAGTTGTACCCAGAGCTATAGTAACAAGCTCAATTTGAGTATTATGCATCCTTGAAGTAGTTATTGTAATAGGCTGATCTTGAACCTCTTTAGTATTCGTGACACTCCCACTGGGTTCCAAATCTTTTATCACAAGTGTCACTTTACGCGTTACATAATCATCCTCCCAGTAATTAAGAATTGGTACAAATCTAAATGCTGGTTCTAAATAAGTGCACACATATTCACCTTCATCTTCCCATGTAGCATTACGCAAAACTAGTGAACAATCTGTCTGCAGCTTTACCAACTTCATGTCATTGTACAAAAAATACTTTCTTTGATCGCGAGGCACACTTTCAAATTCAGGTCCTGTCAACAACACATCTTCACCACGATTATTCCTCCACTTAGGAGGATCAGTATTACCCACATTCCATCTTCCACATCGACAAGGAAGAACAGTCACTTTCCCTAACGTAACTCTAATAACAACCTTCGGAGAAGAGGGTGTTGTAGCGATCTGCTGAGGAACTATAGTCACAAGGGCTCTAGTTCTCGTACCGTTTTGGTCTAACCCTTCTCCGAGCTGGTCTTGGACTCCTTCTTTCAACTGTCTCCCTTGATTCTCCTGCAGTTGAGTCACAGTCCTTCTTAACCTGTGACGCTTTTCTCTCGACTGCCACAGGCTCTGCTGTTTTGGGAACCTGCTGGAAATCAATGTCCCCAAATGTTCTTTCCTGTCCGTTAACTGTAATGTCATTTCTGGCATCATCAAAAACGTACACAGCATCATTAACATCGTCCATATCACGGACAATCTCCTCTTCTGGGTTTTGACTCTGGTTATTTTCATGCATCTCTTTTCCTGCTGCATGCTCATCCATACCTTCTTCCAACTCTCTTGAACCTTCAACATCTTGACTCTGGGAACACGTTATCTCCTCTTTCGGTGCTTTAACACAATGTGATAAATGATACCACGTTGGAGACCCTTTGACCTGGACCGCTGTTCCAGTACTGCGGACCACTTCAAATGGTCCTTCCCGACGTTCGTTATACCACTTCCTTCTAAACACTTTCACAAACACCTTGTCTCGGGGTTGCACTGTGGTGCTCTTTTGCTCATCAAGTTTCTGCTGCACCTCGTCTTTCCTCTGCCTGTCAAAAACATATGCGGATATCCTTTTATGTAAGCTGACCATGTATGTTACATAAGTTCGCATTTCGTCTTCCAAAAGTGCTAGACTTGGACCTTTCCCACTGGTACGCAAACAAGGAGTCGGCATCCGTCTTCCCGTTAGCAACTCATGAGGTGTCATATGCAAATCACGCAGCTCACTTGAGCGACACGCCATCAGTGCCAGTGGAAGCGCCGCTACCCAGTTTAAACCCGTGTGCTGACAGATCTTAACAATGCGATTTTTCAAAACACCATTCATCCTTTCACAAATTCCTTGACTTTGTGGGTGGTACACTGCTCCAAGACGCTGTTTAATTCCCAACTTTTGTAATAACAATTTAACTGTTTTATCCACAAATTCTTTTCCATTATCTGAGGATATCCGATCCGGAAGTCCCCACCTACTTATAACCTCTCTGCACAAAAACTTGGCAACAGACTGAGCATCCTTTCGCTTAGTCGGACAGGCCTCAGGCCAACGTGAAAATCTATCCACGACGACCAACATATATCTTTTCCCTTCAACTGGTCTTATCATATCAACAAAATCCACAACTAATTCGCGCATAGGACCCTTCGGAGTGGGAATGTGCCCAGGAGGAACTGACACACCCCTTCGAACATTATTTTTCAAGCAGATAATGCACCTACCTATGACATAATCGATCTGTTCAAGCAAACAGGGTGCCCAAAAACCATATTCCTTCATGATTTTCCTTCTAACTTTCCCCCTTGCCACATGAGCTAACCCATGTGCTTCCTGAATCATCAGACCCAACAAGTCTGGAGGTGCTATTACCAGCCCCTCATGATTTCTCCAGAGACCAGTAGAATCCTGAGTAGCACCTCGATCTAGCCACAACTGTTTATCCATGGCGGGAGCAGCTTTCTGCATTAAAATCACATCTCTAATGGTAATTTTATCTTCCAAATCCACTCCATGAGTAACCAGAAACACTTTACCCAATTTGTGACAGCTTTAGCAGCTTCATCAGCCGCTTTATTCCCTTGAGTGACCCTTGACTGGTCCATCCTATGTGCTGCACACTTAGCTATTGCTATTTCTTTAGGTCTCATCATAGCATGTAACAGCTTCATTATTTGAGCATGATGTTGTATTGGAGAACCATCTGTCTTCTTAAACCCTCGGTTCTTCCATACAGCTCCAAACAAGTGACACACGTTATGTGCATATGCAGAATCAGTATATATTGTCACTCGCTTGCCTTCTGCTAGCAAACATGCTTCAGTTAGCCCCACAAGTTCAGCAAGCTGTGCAGATGCAGGCTGTGGTATAACTTCAGCCTTCTCTACCACAAATTCTGCTCCTTGTGCTCTTACCACTGCATAGGCAGCACTCAATTTATCTCCCACACGATAGCAGGAACCATCAGTCCAATACTCCAAATCTGACTCACGCAACGGGAGGGCTTGCAGATCTGATCTAAGCCTCGAATATTTTTCTGCTTCTTGTACACAGTCATGGGGTTCGCCATCTTCTAGAGTTGGCAAAGTTTCAGCTGGGTTCACTGTAGCACATCTCACTAGAGTAACATCCTCCTGCTCTAGGAGTCTATAGTAATCTCTGAGTCTAGGCATAGTTAATGTGTATTTACCATAGTTCAAGAGATTTCTAAGGCTATGATGGGTAAGAATTGTCACTGGGTAACCCATCGTGACAGACGAAGCCTTATCGTACATCAAATAGACTCCTACCATTGCTCGATAACACCACGGTAGCCCTAGCTCTACTTCTGAATAGGCAGTGGAGTAGTAAGAAATGGGTTGGGGGCTTGTCCCAATACCTGTTGGCTGACAAAGAACTGCACACGCATATTTACCTCCGGTTGAAGTAGACACATACAACAAAAAATTCTTTGTGTAGTCAGGACGTGCTAACGCTGGAGCCTCCTGTAATCTCTGTTTGATCGTCTCAAATGACAAAAGGCCATCCTGTGTCCAGGTAAGATTACAATGAAGCTGAGCATTGCCAGTGTCTTTAATCATAGCTCTCAAAGGCCCAGTTAAACTAGCATAATCCTCTACCCATGCTGAGGAATAACCAGCAATACCAAGAAATGTCATCAACTCTCTGACAGTCCTAGGCTTTGGGGCCTTACGAATAGCTTCTACCTGATTACCGGAAATACTTCTATGTCCCTGCGTTATTGTCTGACCCAAATAAACTACCTTCTCTTGACAATACTGTAGCTTTTTCTGAGAGGCCTTATGTCCCTTCTCAGCCAGTATCTGTAGCAGTTTAATTGAGTCCTTATGACATGTTTCCTTATCTGGTGAACAAATAATAATATCATCCACGTATTGAACAACAGTACTTTTCAGTACCTGATCTATCCCTGCCAAATCATCCTTCAATACTTTATTGAAAATATGAGGACTGTGCTTAAACCCTTGTGGCAATCTTCTGTATTCATAACTCTGTCCATTGTATGTAAACCCAAACAATCCCTGACTTTCAGCACTGAGTGGGACACTAAAAAACGCACCACACAAATCTAAGACTGTAAAATGTGTTGCATCAGGTGGAATTTGAGCTAATAAAGTATGTGGATCCGGTACGTCTGCCGGAAAATCAGCTGCTATGTCATTCACTGCTCTTAAATCATGTACCAGACGATAAGAATTATCAGGTTTCTGCAAGGGCAACAAAGGCGTATTACTCTGTGGATTCTGAGTTATTTTCAAAACATCAGCCTTCAAAAGTCCCTCAATCTGTGATCCAATCCCCCTTATTGCCTCTTCTTTCAGTGGATATTGATTCTTCCATGGAGGTTTAACTCCTGGTCTGAGTTCCACTTTCACTGGTTGTGCTGACTTCACAAGTCCTATATCCGTGCTATGTTGAGACCACAAACATTCTGGAACTTGCTGCAACATCTCCTCTCTCATGGAGTCTGAGTCTATTTTGACATTACAAATTGACTCATGTGTCAGCCGCACAGTTTGTGGCTGTCCCAAACCTTGAGCAGAGATCATAATCTTAATAAATCGTTGATCTTCACTCTTCCATATAGCTAAATTCTCTGTCAACGGCACAAAAACGGCTTTCCCTGCTTCTGCCATCATTTCTCCTACATGCTTCTGATCATACTCCTCAGCTACCAACAAAGTCACATGTGGAACACTGTTCTTAATATCAAATTCCTTCTCCAAATAATCATCCATATGTACCTTCATAGCTGCTCCTTGTGGTCCTAAAATGATACAACTCGAACTGAGTTGAACTTGGTTTGGCTGACTCCTCAACCATTCATCTGAACTTGTTTGAATAGCATTCTTAAAATACTTAAGCGCGCAATGTAGCGGATACTCTGGAGGTTTCACATTGGGCATATTTGCCACAATAAACATTTCCCACAACTTAGCCGGCTCCAAAAACTCAGCACTAAGACTTCCAACCCAAAATACAGAGGAAGCTTCAGTTTCCTTAGTCATCAACAATTCGCGAACAGTGTCATTTGGCACTTCCACCCGACAGCCGTCAGGTGTACATTTTATAATACAATTCAATCTGCACAAGGCATCTCTTCCCAAAAGCGCAATAGGTGTATGTTCTGACACCAATATAGGTATTTGAGTTTTCAGATTTTTATAGCAGAGCTCGATTGGTTCCGTGAGAGGAATCAGCTGTTTTATTCCCTCAAACCCGATTGTCCGAATCAATTGACCAGACATGGGGAGATGTATAGCATCTTCAGGCCGAATACAGGTGAAAGCAGCTCCGCTATCTGCCATTACTTCTAATGGTTTATTATTTACTTTCACCACTATTGTTGGATCTATCTCCGGCCCTGATACTACCAGCTGACATCCCCCGCTCGGATCCTCTGGGCACCCCTAAAATCCTGGTTCTGGGCCCCTAAAAGGATTCACCAGTCGTCCAGATGGCCTAAACTGGCCCCTGAAATTTCCTCTGAAATTTCCTCTGGAATTTTCTCCTTGTCTATTGCACTCACGGGCGAAATGACCAATCTGTCCACAATTGTAACATGCTTCCTGAGACTGTTGGAAGTTTGGATTAAATCTTCCTCCTCTACCTCTTCCAAAAGTTCCACGACCTCGACCTCTCCAGGTCTGAAATTGACCTGGAGCTGGCTGTGGATAAGAAATCACTGGAGCTGCTGGTGGTGGCTGTGGTAATTGAAACTGAACCTGATGTGGCTGAGATTGTGCCTGATCCACCGGGGGCGGAGCCTGCACAATCACAGCCTGCTTTTTCTCTTTCTTTTTACTATCCACCAGCTGTATCTGATTAAGCTTCCTAAGGGTCTCTAGATCCTGCTGTTTCTGATCATATTCTTTTTTCCGATATAATTCCACCTGATGAGCTATGTTATCTATGTACGTACCCTTTACAGCATTTCTAAGACCAACCACTTCGGCTAACTTACTCCTCACGGGTTGGGGCAGTCCCTTCTCTATTTTAGCTCTTAAAATAGACTGCTCCATCTGGTTCAAATCTGGATCATTTCCTGTGATGCTTCTCCACACCTGATGAGCTCTTGACACATAGGCCCTTGGATTCTCTTCCTGACCTAGCGGCTCAATAAAAATGTTATCGGGGTGTACATTCGTTGGAAATATGTCTTTCAAAGCTCTCCACACACGACCTCTGTTTGCAGAAAACAATTCTGAATCATTAACAGCAGTTCCCACATAACGATTAAGTCCTGCTCTCTGTAGGACTTCCTCCATACCTTGAACCCCAAGAAGACTGGCCAATAATCTCTTAATGTCTCCTATGGCTATTTGTGTTCCCACCATAATCTCTTCCAACTTTGAAATCCAAGGATATGCTCCACTCTGAAGAGTAGGCAACTTTTCAAGTATGTCAGACATATCTGTATTCTGCCAAGGCTTATACTCTAGATTCTGTCCTCGAATTAACACTGGACACATTGCATCACAATCCTTCCCTTTAGAGCGTAAAGAATAATGCTTCTCTATTTTCCGAGATCCTCTCTCCTGTGACCCTTTCTTCTTTGAATATGACTTCTCCAACTCCCTAGGGGTGAACAGATGCGAAAAACGTCGACTCATGCTTCCTTCAACCTCTGTTGAGGCACTATCTCGGCCTCCCTCTATCTCCGGGCTAAATCTCTTCGAGTAAAATTCCCTTAAACCACTCTTACTCTCCAAATCCTCATCACTGTCCCCTTCCTCACTGTCTGTAGAGCTATCGTCCCTTACCAACTCTCTATTCCTCATTCTATCTCCTTGCTTTTCTGCCCTTGACAATATATGCCTGACAGCAGGATGATACCCACCTAATGCTCCACCTTCACTCTGATCATCATCATCTATAACTTTTATCCTTCTAACCCTCAGGTCTCCCTTATTTCCCAACCGTGTTGCTTTTCCCTTACTTTTGGTACTTGGATACATTTCTATAGTCGTATCTGCCTGCCCTGTTTCTATTATCCGATCATTATCGTCTCTGATACAGTAACCACCTTCCTGATTAATTACTGGAAGCTGAGGATAAATGTCCTCAAACTTTACCTGTTTCTCATATGGTGGGGGGTCCTTTACTAAATCCATATGAGAGAAAGGTGCATTAATCTCTGCCATCAACTTTTCTGTCTCTTTCACACTTTTTGCTATGGTCTCCACACCCTTATTTTTCTCATCATTAACAGCCTTCGACCGCTTCTGTCCCTCACTTTCAAATAACTTGAGAATACCCAGCTCTATCTGTCTTTTATCATTACGCTTTTTCCCTTTCTTACCGTTTCTCTGCTCCGCTTTATACGTTGATATAAGCACGTCAGTCCGTTGCCAAGTATCCTTTAAACCGTTTAGCACAAAAATTGTACACAGAAATGAAATTCACTGCATTACCTCTCAAGCAGAGAGATCAAACCGCACAGTAACAAAAATAGATATTTGAATACGCACACACATGTTCAAATACACATCCAAGCATTTAAAATTTTGTGGATAAAACAGCACTGGCCTTATTCAAAACAGAAGCCATGTGTTGATCATGTTGCTCCGGTCGCGGGCCTCAATTCATGTGACGTTCTGGACAGCAGTTCCACATACCACAAATCACACAAAAAACAGACAGGACCTTAGTATCTTTTTAGTTCTCTGCAGCTAACACCACACACAACATTCATCAGCATTCAGGATTTTATACTCTACAGATTGCTTATCTCCTTTTAACCTCTATACATCATATTGCATGAACTTCAATTTGCTTTACTTTAATAATCACCCCAACTTTTTATCAATCAGTATTACTCGCAAACAATACATATACATACACAATAATCACTTATTATAATAGTTGCTCATACACGCACACACACACCACCCTCATTAATTTCTCTACTTGAATATGTCCTTTTTGGGAATTATATTATTCATTCAGGGCAGGGGAGTGTTTGTCTCACTGTAGGGATATCTTTATTCATTCAGTATTAAGGGTGCTTTGGCTTCGGTGTTTAGGTCCTGTTTAAAGGCTCATAAAGTTATTTGGCCATACATAAAAATATTTTCCCAAAAATGCTCATTGTTTTTTATCTTTTTCTTTTGTTATTTAACAGAACAAAGGTCTTCAGAAGGAAGCTCATAGATTTTAACAGATCCAGTCCTCTTATGTAATGAGGCTCATTGTTTTATTCTTAATAGAAGACAAATATTACCCTTATAATTACTAGAAACTAACCCTTGTTTTCTACCTTAACTTTCCTATGTATTTATTCATATATTTATATATTACACACATTCCAACACATATTGCAGTCAGTCACATACACAAACTTTCAGAAGGAGAGAAAGAGAGAGAGAAGGAGGGGGTCCCGCCCACAGCGGAGCGCAGACCCTCAAACGCAGAGAGACAGAAACGCAGAGGGAGGGGGGTTCTCCACCCGCAGCGCCGAGCGCACACGCGCAAACACACAACTCAGACCCAGAGCGCAAAACGCACACACATACACAGCGCACACACACTCAAACACGCACACGCGCAACCAGGAACCGCTTCTCTCACACACATAAACACTCTCATTCATACAGAGAGACCGATCCCTTTTTTAATCAAAAACTCACAACAAATTCACACACACAACACTTAATCACAAATTCACTTTGTCGACACATTCACACAATCCTATAGCATGCTATATTGCCGCACCTTTATTTTATTTTCTCTTTATTTTCCTTCCTTTATTAAATTTTTGCTACCTCTTTGACATGCAGAAATTCAAATGACAGCTGCATCATCACATAGCCCGTCAGCTAATTGTCAGAGTGGGAACTTCAATTGAATTTTAATTCTGCATCATCCAGTTTGTTAAAACTGACCTGAAACTCACTTAGTGAACTTTCAGGTTTTTGTGGCCCATCTAAGATCGCCTTTCTTAAAGGGCTTTCATCCAAATCTTGCGGCTTCTTCTTTAAACCTTATTCTTACTTTTCCCTTTTTATTTCAACCTTTATATTCCTGTTTTCCTTTATTTCTTAAACTTTTTTACCATATTCAACTCTTTCTCAAAGTCATTCACCTTTTACTTTTTACTTCAGCTTATTCTCTTCAGCTTTTATTCCTGTTATTTCAACTTTTTAACTCTCATTAATGTAACTTCTCTTTACTTCAACTTTACTTTTATATTTCAATGTTTTGTTTTCTTTAAATCTTCCCGTAATCCCCCCTTTTGCGTTGCCTGCAACGCAATAAAACAACTTAGAACGGAGAAACACCCAAACCAACAACCACAACACAAGATTCAAAACCCACACACAGGCCCTTAAACGGTGTGACCCAGCAGAGAGACAGAACCACCCTAGGGGGCGAAAGCTCACCGTTTCAGCCGGCCGGACAGATTCGGGAGCAGACGCTGGAGCAGATCCGCGAAGCTGCAGGCCACAACACGCCCAGGATTCGTGACGCCAGGAAATGTTGTATATTTGTCATCTTGGTGAAGTGTAGTTGTCGGCTGGAAGGAATCTCCGTAGACGCAGTTATTTCGTGTAAATAGCGTTTTATTCAACACAGAAATATAGCATCTGTACAAGCTTTCCGGTTCAGCTTGGAGTCAGCGCGCTCTGATTCAAATGTCTGACTCACGATTCATGACTGCACACTCATTAAATGCTAGCCCGTTTTCTGGGTCCACCTCTTAATGTAAATTAGATGTATATGAGCCTATTGCGCAATAATGTTTAACATAAAGAAAAGCCTGTCTTTGTCCAGATTTAATATATCTCAGCTGTACCAAGCTCACTTTCCTAGGCCATTCATCTTAAAATATAGTGAACGGGTCAGAGGTCTTTTCCCAAGAGGACATGCATCCTGGATCATATTCTATACTTCGGCTTATACTGATTTAAGGACGACAGGCCGTCTCATTTTCCCAGTCATGGCTCTTAAGATAAACACTATGGGCCTTTCATACATTTGGCTTAAAGGAAAACATCTGGCCAGACGGTACAGTATGGGAACAGAGAATTATCTTCAGCTCCTTCATGTATTTCATCATTGCAAAAACAACCTGAATTTAGGCCTTTTGGCTAGTGCATATTTAAGATGTTACATATTTAAGATACTATACACTATTTCTTCCGGGGGGTCATAATTACAAAAATTATTGATGAAATGGTTAACAACATAGACCTTATCCTCACTAGCACATTAGACACTGTTTCCCCCATCCGGTTAAAAAAGGTTAGTGAACAAGCACCTGCACCTTGGTATAATAGTCATGCGCATGCCCTCAAGAGAACAGCCCGTAATCTGGAGAGAAAACTAAATTGGAGATATTTAGAATTGCGTATAAAGACAGTATGCTCAGCTACAGACAGGCACTAAAAGCTGCTAGAACTTAACACCTGAGCAAACTAATAGAAAACAACAAAAACAATCCCAGGTTCCTTTTCAGTACAGTAGCTAAATTAACTACAAATCAGTTATCTGAAAAATGTGTTCCATCACAGTTTAGTAGTGAGGACTTTATGAATTTCTTCACTGAAAAAATTGATAACATTAGAAAAACAATTGTGGCGGTCCAACCTCTGACAGCATCTTCTGACACAATCTCACCTACAACTCCACATCTACACTGTTTTACATGTATAGGACAGGAAGAGCTGTATAATGTTATTACCAAAGCTAAATCAACAACATGTCAGTTAGATCCCATTCCAGCTAATCTAATGAAGGAAGTGTTATATACAGCTGGTGAGCCTCTTCTTAATATTATTAACTCCTCACTATCCTTAGGTCACGTCCCTAAATCGCTCAAGTTAGCAGTTATTAAGCCCCTCATTAAGAAACCTAATCTGGATCCAAACACGCTATCGAATTACAGACCCATTTCAAATCTCCCATTTATGTCTAAGATTTTAGAAAAGATTGTCGCTGCCCAGTTATTTTCCCACTTGCAAGAGAACAATATCTTTGAAGAGTTTCAGTCAGGTTTTAGGCCCCATCATAGCACAGAAACTGCTCTAGTTAAAATCACTAATGACCTGTTTTTAGCTTCAGACCAAGGCTTCATCTCGCTGTTAGTTTTACTAGATCTTAGTGCTGCATTCGACACTATAGACCACGATCTCCTCCTAGATTGCTTACAGAATTACATCGGCATTCAGGGACAGGCATTAAGTTGGTTTAAATCCTACCTGTTCGATCGTTACCATTTCGTAGACTTAAATGGAAAGCTATCCAGGCTAATGCTAGTAAATTATGGCATGCCACAAGGTTCAGTTCTAGGACCCCTGCTCTTCACAATATACATGCTTCCCTTAGAAAATATTATTAGAAGGCATGGAATTAGCTTCCATTGTTACGCTAATGATACCCAGCTATATATCTCAACAAAACCAGGTGATACAGCTCAATTAGCTCGAATAACTGAGTGTGTTAAAGAAATAAGAGATTGGATGACCCATAACTTTTTACTATTAAATTCTGATAAGACAGAGATTTTGCTCATCGGCCCAAAAACCAGCATACAACATCTCAACCTACATTTAGACAGATGTTCTGTAACCACTAGTTCAACGGTAAAAGACCTGGGAGTTATTTTAGACAGCAACTTGTCTTTCAAAAATCATATCAACCAAGTCACAAAAACAGCCTTCTTTCACCTTAGAAATATTTCTAAGCTAAGAAACATGTTATCTATATCTGATGCAGAGAAGCTCGTCCATGCGTTCATGACCTCCAGAATAGACTATTGTAATGCATTACTAGGTGGATGTCCTGCATCATTAATAAACAAGCTTTAGTTAGTTCAGAATGTGGCAGCCAGATTTCTTACAACGTCTAGAAAATATGATCATATAACCCCAATCTTATCGTCCCTACACTGGCTTCCTGTTAAGTTTCGAATAGGACTACAAACTACTACTTCTTACTTATAAAGCCCTAAATGGTTTGGCTCCCATGTATCTATCCAGTCTTTTAACGCGCTACAATCCGTCACGCTCCCTGAGATCTTAAAACTCTGGACTTACAGGAGTTCCTAGAATAGCAAAGTCCACTAAAGGCAGTAGATCATTCTCACACTTAGCTCCTAAACTTTGGAATAGTCTTTCTGACAGTGTTCGGGGCTCAGACACACTCTCCCAGTTTAAGTGCAGATTAAAAACTTATCTTTTTAGCAAAGCCTACACATAACATACGTCTCAGATCATAACCTTGTGCTCCAGAACATTTGATCACATGCACATTATCAACTTGTGCTGTTAATATCATGAACAGCAGCTATGCTAATTTCTCTCCACTGCTTCTCTTTCTCTCCCCATCCCGAGGCATCCTGAGGTTTGGCCAGCTCCAGTCACGTTCCACCTCATGAAGTTAATGGACCTTTGAAGAAGTAGATGCTGAACTTGCAAACATCCCCTACAATCTAGGGACGTACCAGTGCCAATTGGATCCCACTACATGTGTGGAGTTTTGACATTGGACCTCCTGGAGTGTGTAAAGGCTCTAGCATGGAGAAGCTGGTGCTGGATCTGTGATGATCACAAATGTTGAGCTCAGTAGCTCCTAGTTTTATAACCATAAAGACTGTATAAGACTGTAGAAAGAACATTACTTATAATATACTCCAGTGTTCATGTTAGTTCTCACTCTCCAGTGTTCTGTATTGTTGAAAATTTATGATCAAACTCTTGATGTCACCCAAATGAGGATGGGTTCCCCTTTTGAGTCTGGTTCCTCTCAAGGTTTCTTCCTTATAACATCTAAGGGAGTTTTTCCTTGTCACAGTCTTGCTTGGGGTAAATGCACACCATTCACCTTGACTATTGATTTCTGTAAAGCTGCTTTGGGACAATGTCTGTTGTGAAAAGCGCTATAGAAATAAACTTGTCTTGACTTGACAAAAAGTGTAGGAAAAGTGAGTCAGCTGTTTCTAGAGCTGTACACAGACCTTGGAGGGGATCCAATCTGCAGGCTTTGGAGAAGCAATCTACGGCTACCAGGATGCAGGTGTTACCATCAGAGTTAGACAAATCAGTGACAAAATCAATTCCTAGATGGGACCATGGTCGTTGTGGGATTATTAGGGAAACCAGGTTTCCCACTAGAAAGTGGCAAAGGGGTTTTTGAAATGGCACAGACAGAGCAGAGTAGGACGTACGTCTTTAGTTATACCAGGCTACAAGTAGCGAGGTCAGAGTATAAGGAGGGTCTGCCTCCTACCCGGGTGGCCCAAGCCCGGAGCCTCGTGGACTAAACTCAACAGGGGTTGACAGCAGGTTTTTGGGATGAATGTCTTCCCCTCAAGGCATTCCATGGGGCAGGTTCCAAAAGGGTTGCTGTTCTGACTTCCTCATCCAAATTCCACACGAAAGGACTGAGGATGAGACTGGGTGAAATGATGTTTCGGGTCCGTGGGGTCATCGGGGACATAGATTCTTAAAATGCATCCGCATTACAAATTTTGGAGCCTGGACGATAGGTGATAGCATAGTAAAAGTGCATGAAGAATAATGCCCATCTGGATTGACGTCGGTTAAGGCATTTTGCTTCCCGAAGGTATTGGAGGTGCTTGTGATTGGTGATCACGGTAAATGGATGAGTCACCCCCTACAACCAGTGTCGCTACACTACCAGAGGCAGTTTGGTCACCAGAAGTTCTCGATTACCGATGTCATAGTTTTGTTTAGCGGTGGAGAGTTTCCTTAACAACAACAACTGCAATCAAGCGTTTGCGATAACTTGCATTGAGTCAGTTCGACAGTCCGAGGTTACTAATAGTAATATTGTAGAGGTGTTTAAATTAGCGACGGCAATGTCTGGTGCAGTAATATTCTCTGGCCCCATCCCAAATGCGGAGTTGCGATGTAGCATACAACAGGTTATGGTCGCTGAACTGCTGGATGGCCGAGTGGTGCTCCAAAAACAATGTGGGCTTTATTAATAATTGGAGCAATTTTGAGGGCAAGGCTGGTCTGATTTCTTGTAGTATAGGTCATAGTCTCAGACTGTCCAGAGCCAAGGCCAGGGAGCAGACAGACAGGCTAAACCAACCATCTGCTAGCTGCACAGAGACGTCACTCAGGATCCACCATATTGAGACTGTGTCTGTTCCCCGAGCAAAATCAAAATATAGAAATTCTCAGAAAGTCTCTCACGTCGAAAGCGCTGATTATAAAGGATATTATTACAGACCAGGAATTTAATATAATGTGTTTGACAGAAATGTGGATTAGACCGAATTAACATGTAGCATTAAATGAAGTGAGTCCTCCTGGGTATAGTTACATACGCCAGTCCTGTCTAAATGGCAGAGTCACAACTATTTATAATAATAAGCTGAGCGCCACACGAAAAACTAAAAACAAGTTCTTTACACCAACATGAAATATTTAGTGTCCAAAGGCAGGTCTAGTCAGTCAATTGTATTAATTATTATTTATAGACACCAGGACCCTACTCTGATTTTCTCATAGAATTTGCAGATTTCATCACAAATTTAGCTACTTCTTTAGACAAAGCATTAATTGTTGGTAACTTTAATATTAATTTTGGTAATCAGAAAGACTCCTTAAGAGCAACAGTTGTGTCCATTTGAGATTCAGTTGGAATTAATTAGAATGGTTTAGGACCCACTCATAGTGGTGGACACACTCTTGATTTGTTATTAACATTTGAAAATTAAAAATGTGGTCATAATTCCACAGTCTGAACCTTTAGAAAATAACAAGCATAATCCTAGAATTTTATTCAGCACGGCAGAAAAATTAACAGGAAATAAAAGCACTGCACTAACATGCACACCATCAATAGGTACTAATGAGTTCATGATTTATTTTTTAATAATAAAGTTGAACACATCAGGCAAAATATCCAGACGATTGCAATAAATCCAAACTATTTTATAAATAACCCTGTAGAGAGCAGTGTAATAATAACAAGAAATCAATTACAAAGCTTTACCCCTATTCAAAAGAATGACTTAATTCCATTTATTTCCTCATCAAAATCATCAACCTGCATTCTTAATCCCTAGCCTACAAGTTTCTTTAAACATATAATTCCAGAGGTAATTGAACCTGTTTTAAAATTTATAAACTCTTCCATTAGCACTGGTTATGTACCTAAATCCTTCAAACTGGCAGTTATCGACCCCCTAATTAAGAAACCCTTGTCAGCTGTCTAACAATAGGCCAATAACAAACCTCCCTTTTATCTCCAAGATTTAAGAAAAGGTTTTAGCACAGCAGTTATGCTCACATCTACTTAAGAATAACATTTGTGAAATGTATCAGTCCGGATTTATGCTAGTTATTGGCCTCTGATTAGGGTTTTGTCTACTTGTTTTGCTCGACCTTAGTGCAGCTTTTGACACCATTGCTCATACTATCCTGCTTGCTAGACTTGAGAACATTGTTGGAAGAATGCAGCAGCAAGGGTCCTTACTATATCTAGAAAATATGACAACATCACCCGTTTTAATCAGTCTACACTGCTCATAATTAAAACTTGCATTAATTATAAAATACTACTACTGACGTATAAAGCACTTAACAGTCTCGCACCGCAGTGTCTGAGTGAACTTCTGTACCAATGTGATCCTCCATGCCTACTTAGATCAAAAGGTGCAGGCTATTTGTTGGTACCTCAAATAATGAAGACTACAGCAGGGGGCAGGTCTTTCTCTTATAAAGCCCCACAGTTATTGAACAGCCTTCCAATCAGTGTTCGGGACACAGACACAGTCTCAGTGTTCAAGTAGAGGCTGAAAACATATTTATTTAGTCAAGTCTTTAGTCAGTAGTTGTTTGTGAGGTAAAGGAGCAGATCTGGGGGATCATGGATATAGAGTGTTTGGTGAACTGGGATATTTGTAAGGGTAGTTTCAGTCTCACTTGAGGTGTAAATTGTGGGCAGGGCTTACTAACATATTGAAGGTGTAACCAGCACAAACTTCAGTGTGCTTTAGGTCTATCTTGAATCTACTCTCTTCTGGTAAGGTAGGATTTTAACTTTGTATATCTATTTAACTCAGTTTATTCTAGAGTGTTGGTCTGTGTTTATTAGTTCTGTCAGGTGATTAATCAAGGGTAGTTTTAGTCTCACTTGAGGTGTGAATTGTGGGCAGGGCTTATATTGAAGGTGCTCCATGTAGCCCCTCTAGGTAGCCCCCCTAAGGCCAGTAATGCTTAGTGTTTATTTAGAATTTCTTATTTTTACTTTTTACTTTTTTATTATTTTTTTAAACACATTGATCTCAAATTGGGAGATCAGTCATGTGCCTCCAACCCATCTCTGTAGTCATCTCTTACCGACACAGACGTTCCCATCCACAGAACAGATGTCACATTGCCAGTAACCTCATCTACCCTCCCCTGTTGTCTTAATCTCAAACATTGGTGGTAGGTCGGCTCTGAAATTGCCAGTCTGCTGTAATGAAAGCTAACTTTATCTCAGGCTTGGCTTCCCACTACACCTTCGACTTTCTGGCACTTACTGAGACCTGGATATCCCCACAGAACACTGCTACACCTGCTCTGTCTTCTGCCTATGCTTTCTCTCACTCACCAAGAGAAACTGGTAGAGGTGGTGGTACAGGTCTACTTTTATCACGAAGATAGTGTTTCACACCTCTCCCTTTGTCTCATCTAACCATGTCTTCTTTTAAATTCCATGCAGTTTCATTTACCTCTTCAATCAGCCTCTTCATCATTGTCATCTACCGCCCTCCTGGTCCCCTTGGAGACTTCCTAGAAGCGATGGACACACTCCTCAATACTTTCTCTTCTGACAGCACCCCTCTGACAGTTCTTGGTGACTTCAACCTCCCATCCGAAAACTTCAGTCATCTTGCCTCTTGCTTTTTCTGAATACCTTCTCCTTGACATTTAACAGCTGCCCTCCAACACACAAGGGAGGAAATGCCCTGGACCTTGTTTTCACCCACCCTACCCCAGCTACACCCATGACTGCCACTCCACTATCAATTTCTGATCATAACTTGGTTTCTTTTTCAATACCTCTTCCTATTCAACCTTAAAATAATTTATATGTCTCTTTTATCCGACCTAACCTTCACTCCATCTCTCCCTCCTCTGTAGCTTCCTGTAATCCTTCATCTCTTACTGACCATGACTCCTTTTCCTCTCTACCCTTGGATGTTGCTACTGACTCCTTCCTCTCATATCTTTCCTCAACCATGGACCTCCTTTGCCCCTTGACTACAAAACCCAAAAAGTCTTCTTGTCCCACTCCGTGGCTGTCAGAAGTTTTGCGCAGCAATCGATGAGAACTCAGATCTGCATAGAGGAAATGGAAGAAATCACAACTCGATGTAGACCTCGCATCTTGCCACGCACTCCTGACCAAATTTTCTTTGGATGTGACTTCTGCTAAAACTGCCTTCTACAAGGAAAAGCTTGAGGCCTCTGCACAAGATCCTCGTAAGCTCCACAACATCATCTCTTCACTACTCAACCCCCCTGCCACACCTGCTCCATCCTCCCTGACTACTAATGACTTTGCCTCCTTCTATGATGAAAAGATTAAGAAAATCTGCCAGACCTTCACTTCCTCCCCAACAATGACTACACAACACAGCCAGCAATCCACTATGTCTCCGTCAAGCTTATCAACCTTAACAGAAGATGAGACTTCTGTATCGAGAAGTCTGCAAGTCTGCAAGATTGCAAGTCATCCAATCTTGCAATCCCACCACCTGTCCTCTGGATCCAATCACTTTAACTATGCTTCAGACAATCACACAAGATCTCCTGCCCTTTATCTCCACAATCATCAACGAGTCATTAACATCTGGCTATGTACCAACTACCTTCAAGCAAGCAAGGGTCATTCCCAACTTGAAGAAACCTGCTCTGGATCCATCAGACATCAACAACTACAGACCGGTATCACTTCTCTCCTTTCTTTCTAAATCTCTGGAACGCACTGTCTTTAACCAGCTATCTGTTTATCCCTCACAGTACAACCTCCATGAGCCAAACCAGTCTGGGTTCAAAGCGGCACATTCCACAGAGACTGCCCTTTTGGCTGTTTCTGAGAAACTGCATGCTGCTTGGTCAGCCAGCTGTCATCTGTACTTATCTTCCTGGACATTTCAGCAGCATTTGACACAGTCAACCACAAGACTCTTTTGTCAACCCTCAAGAGCCTCAGTATCCGCGGAACAGCATGGAAATGGTTTGCTTCCTACCTGGGAAGTCGCTAATACCAAGTAACATGGAGGGGATCCACATCTGCCCTGTGCAGACTCACAACTGGTGTCCCACAAGCTCGATACTTGGTCCCCTCCTTTTCTCCCTTTATACCCACTCCATTCGTGAAGTCATATCCTCACATGGGTTTTCTTATCTCTTCAGGAAGGAAACCGCCATAAGTAAGTCTTTACCGACAGGCACCTAAGGCCACTTTGGCCAAGGGCTCGAAGGGCTGCGATAGTGATAGCGGACACATAAACATTTGGACACGTAAAGTCTGTGGCAGACTGTTCCTGCAAGAACTCCAGAACTGAACCAACCGGGCAGTTAACCGGGTCTAAGCTGTGGTGCTCGCACCATGACATGAACAGCCACCACCTCGTGGCGTATGATCTCCTTGTGGAGGGAGCTCTGGAATGGAGGATGTCTCCACTACCTCGGCAGAGAGACCAGCTGCTACAAACCTCCACAACTCCGCCCGCCTGCGAGAGGAGATCCCTCCTGGGAGGAATTTCCCTAGGAAGGCCCTTGAGGAGGGACAGCTGGTCCGCAAACCATGGTAGAGCAGCGAGATCGGGGGAAGGCGTACAGGCGTAGCTTTGGCCACATCTGTAAAGCGGCTTTTGTAGTCACCTGGGGAGTGATAGCTTGCTAGCGTCTCTTCCACATACGTCATCACCCCGTAGCCGCACTCCTTAGCCCCAACTACATTCACGTACAGCGCGGTTTGTTTGCAAAAAGCACGTGCCTCATACGGGGTCTTCCAGGACCTGGACACCTCGCCGTGTAGGTCGGATAAGGTGCAGAGACTGTGACACAGGGTGCAGTAAGCGCTCATCCAGCACACTGGGTGCACGGCCTGCATCACGACCTCAAAGAGCTTTTCATATTATATATATATATATATATATATATATATATATATATATATATATATATATACATATATATATATTATAATAAATATATATATAGGAAAAAAACATAGGACAAAATGCACCTTGTAATGTCTTTTCAACATACTGGATATACAGTCTAGGCAATTTTAAATGCTTTGGTATTTTTTTATACTTGCAACCAGTTAAAATATGAAAAAAATGACTTATCAATGGCAAAAACGGAGGGGGAAAAAAAATGGAGTAACAAAATTGCCTGGGTATTTGAGAACCAAAATTGTGGGAAAGCATGAACAGTCTCAAAGCTACAAGTCCATCTCCAGAAATCTTAATCCTTCTGTGTCCACTGTGCATAACACTGTCAAGAATTTTACAGCCCATGGCACTGTAGCTAATATCCCTGGATGTGGACACAAGAGAAAAATTGCTGAAAGATTGCAACAAAGGATTTATCTAAGAGTGGATAAACCATGGTCAACTTCCAAACAAATTGAAGCTGACCAGCACACACAGGGTACAACAGTGACAACTTGCACTATCCGTTGCTATCTGAATGGCAACACAGTAAAATCAGCAGTGTTAATCAAGCAGTGTTATTCTATATTTAATCTTAATGTGTTAACTCAACAACAAATAGTGAAAGAAACCCCCTAGTGTTGGTAAAGATTATCAGAGTTAAATTCTGTGTTGTTAACTTTACTCTGTTAAGCTCCACCCCTCAATCTACCCCCTGCGAAGATTCTGATCAGGACAGGAGTTTTCTGGTCGCCATTTTCTTTCAACTCTTACCCACAGGTAAGGTCTTTTAAGTAATGTACTAAAACACAATTTTAATATTTTATGTGAATAAATGCGCTAATAATACTGCATGGGTTGTAATTTGTGTAGTTTTGTGTATTTAATTTCGGAAATTCCGAATAGGTAACTTCGTAGCAAGTTAACTATGTGCTTAGCGATTGTTCAACGCTGCCTAAAGAAGTAAAAAAACACCCGCTATATTTTTTTCTTTTTATCTTTCTTAGTGTTATCGATATTATAGTTTTATGTTATTGCTGTTAGACACACGCTTAGCTGACATGAGCAGAGCGGTAAATATTAGTGCTAGTACAAGTAGGTGTTTGAACATTAACCTGTTTGTAAGGAGAGACTGTGTTTAAACGCTGTATATTAGAAAAAATAATGAAAATGTGCTTTACATACAGTGGGTACGGAAAGTATTCAGACCCCCTTAAATTTTCACTCTTTGTTATATTGCAGCCATTTGCTAAAATCATTTAAGTTCATTTCTTTTCCTCATTAATGTACACATAGAACCCCATATTGACAGAAAAACACAGAATTGTTGACATTTTTGCAGATTTATTAAAAAAGAAAAACTGATATCACATGGTCCTAAGTATTCAGACCCTTTGCTCAGTATTCAGTAGAAGCACTCTTTTGATCTAATACAGCCATGAGTCTTTTTGGGAAAGATGCAACAAGTTTTTCACACCTGGATTTGGGGATCCTCTGACATTCTGACATCCTTTTCACACCTGGATTTGGGGATCCTCTGACATCCTTGCAGATCCTCTCCAATTCTGTCATGTTGGATGGTAAACGTTGGTGGACAGCCATTTTTAGGTCTCTCCAGAGATGCTCAATTGGGTTTAAATCAGGGCTCTGGCTGGGCCATTCAAGAACAGTCACGGAGTTTTTGTGAAGCCACTCCTCCATTATTTTAGCTGTGTTCTTAGGGTCATTGTCTTGTTGGAAGGATTTTCTGTCAATATGGGGTGCTATGTGTACATTAATGAGGAAGAAAAATTATCTTAAATGATTTTAGCAAATGGCTGCAATATAACAGAGTGAAAACTTTAAGGGGGTCTGAATACTTTCCGTACCCACTGTATATTACATGGCGAAGCACATATAGTGCACAATTAACATATTATTATTGTCGCTTTTTTAAATTCGCTATTTTAGGCAACTTGGATCAGAAACTGTGTGGCATCATTAACGTTAGATGAAAAGTGAAACACCTACCACTGTAAGTATTTAAAAAAAGTTTTGCTACCTTTTATGACCACTTCTTAGACCTAATTACAAATACTGAGGTGACTATGCAAACTTCTGCAACAGAATTTCTGTACTACACTCTAATCTGTGTAATACTCTGTCACATCTTTCATGCTGGTTAAGGTGAAACTTGGAGATTCCCAAAAATTTGTCAAGATTACCGAGCTGAGCCTGGATTCATTTTTGTATGCTGGTAAAATTATATGTATATATATTTTCATTATATGGGCCAGAAAAAAGTCTGTTAACTCACAAATCAACTTTTGAAAATTAACATGAATTTAATATTTCTATGATATATATATATATATATCTATATATATATATATATATTTATTTATTTATTTTTATTATAAACTTTAAGTTGGTGGAAACCATTCTCATCCAGAAACCTGGTGGGGAGTGTATAATAAATAAATACAACCGAATGAAGTCTTTTGGGGATGAAACAAGGCGGGTAATGGTCAACATTTTGCCAGCTGACATGACGGAAAAGAATGGGTGATCATAATCTCATAATCATTACCTGGTGGATATATGATCTTAAGTTCTAAAATTGTTTTGTTGTTTAAACTTGTGCAAAGGCACAGTCTTGTGACTTTGTTCCCTTACCACAGTGACCATTTCAAAGTGTGAACTTTGAATTCTAATTCTGTGTAATGCTGCTGATCTCACATACCCATTCTACAGGTGGTGTATTTTGCTGTTGAATTTAAAGATTTTTATCTGTATGTTTCTCTTTCTAGGGAACATAATTATAAAAAGTGGTACTGGGTACTTAGCATGGAGAATCAAAACTATAGAAAGAGGCTTAGCTAAAGAACAACGTGCATCATTTGAAGGTACATGATGTGTTAAATCTCATTCCTTTTTTAAGTTTTTATATACCTCATTCTGCCATCTTTCTCAGGAGTTCTGTTGCAATGTTGCCTTTTTTAAGGATTATCTTCATTTATTATTCTTAAAGCAGTGTTGAAGTTTTTAAATGTTTTGTTGTCCATCAGGACAAGGAACGTCTGCTGAAGCGGGGTCTGGTGGACCAACTGTTCAAAGACATTAAAAGGCTTGGTAAAGTGTTTATCATACTTTTAACAATTTTAATAAAATGTACTGATGTCCAAATGTAAATTTATTTAATGCCTACGTGGGTAATTCGGGTCGCGGGGGCAGCAGTCAAAGCAGACTCCCTAGACACTTCACCGTGTCCAGGGATCGGGCTGTCAAGGCCCCCGCCTTCGACCGCTGCCCGATCCTCTCAGCACCGGTCCCCCACGGTCCCTCCTGCAGGTGGTGAGCCCACGGGAAGGCGGCCCCACGTCGCTCCGACGTCACGGACCTTGATTTATTTTTCTCGTAAGGGTCCCCTGGAGCATAGAGGGTTAAGGGCCTTGCTCAAGGGCAAGCGGGAGAAGATGAGATGCCTACGTGGGTAATGATGATTGGCTGATACTTGGAAAAAAATATATTGGGTCATTCTTTTCTGCCTCTTCTAAGATTGAGCAAGAATTTGTTCTGATGTTTGGAGAAGGAGTGTCAGGCAAGCTACTGGAGAAGTGGACCACTGCATTCAAGAAAAAAGTGATTCAGCAGTGCAAAAAGCTTCAATGCACCAGTGATGTGGAAGAATGTCTCTAGGTTACATATGTAACCCTAGTTCTCTGAGGGAACGAGACGCTACGCCGAAACGCTTTGGAAACGCGCCTGAGTGTTAATGCTCTAAATGTATGTAATCAGTAAAAAATTGGACTCTGGCCGATGAGGTGACGTCACAACCAGGAGTATAAAGCACATATGAGTGAAGGCAGCGGCAGGTTCTGTAAGGGAGAAGGAAGTGCTGCAGGGATGCCGGAGGTGTGGCATAGAGACGCAGCGTCTCATTTCCTCAGGGAACTAAAGTTACATACGTAACCTAAAGACGTTCCCTTTCAGGAACTCGACCTGCGTCGAAACGCTTTGGGAACGAGTGTAGAATCATGCCAGACTGACCAGTCCCTGCCCAGTGTGTATGTGTCAACACAGCTAAAGGAGGACCGAGGGGCCAGGAGTGGCACTGTGGTCTAAGTTATAAAACCGCACAAAGGTCAGCGGGGCAGACCAACCCGCAGTGTCACGTATGTCTTGGAGGGGAACTCCAGAGGACCAAGACTTTGAGGCAGCCACACTCCGGGTGGAGTGAGCTCTGACCCCGAAGGGAGCGGGGAGACCAGAGGACTCATAAGATTATGATAGCATCAACAATCCACCTGCTCAGAGTCTGCTTATTAGCAGGGAGGCCTCTCTTTGGAGGGCCGTAGCAGACGAGCAGCTGATCGGTCCTTTTCCAAGAACCCGTCCTGTGAATGTAGGCGTCCAGTGCACGCACCGGACAGAGCCGGTTAAGTTTCTCCTAGTCTGGGGCCTGGAACGGAGGAGGATAGAATGCCTGTAATCTTATGGGTCATGGGACGACTAAGGGGACCTTGGGGATGTAACTCGTACGGGGGTACAGAAAGGCACCAGCCATACCTGGGGTAAACTCCATCTTGATGCCGGACCGGCAACTGCTCTGACTGAGCTAGGATCAACCAATCGTCGATGTAGGGGTGGGCCGAATAAGGTTTAACCCATGACCTCGACACCCCCCCCCCCCCCCCGGAGGAAAAGAGGCGGAGCTGCATGCACTCGTGGCAGGGGGAAGAATCCACCGAAAGGTGTGCTTCCGAAGCCTACGAGCGAGCGCTGGACCGAGCAGGTGGGGCTGGAGATAGGGACATGCCCGTCTCGAGGTCCATCTGCGAATCCCAGGATCTAGCACGGTGCTCTGCCTCGGCGGGACCAGACCCGGAAGAAGCTAGAGCACCCTCCTCGAAGAGTGCCCAGCAGGAGCGGAGCAAGGGCAAAGACATGCAAGCACAGTAAACACAGTCGGCCCCCTTGAGAACCAACTTCGCATGCTTCGCTCCCAAGCAAGCGACACACAAGCTGTGCGTAAAAGCCGAAAAGTGTGCTTAAATTTTTTTGTTTGCTTTCAAATTTTTTTTTCTTTTTTTTGACAAACAATATGACAAACAATATCACACAAACACACAAAGCGCTTTCTGAAAAACAGAAGCAGCCACTGCCTTCACTCATATGTGCTTTATACTCCTGGTCGTGACGTCACCTCATCGGTGGCGGCCAATTTAATCCACTGATTGCATACTTTATTCAGAGCATGAACACTCAGGCGCGTTCCCAAAACGTTTCGATGCAGCTCGAGTTCCTGAAAGGGAACTACTGCTAGCAGCTGAATCTCCTACTGGTGACTCAGAAAAGGGTGTTAATTTTGGTAAGATGTTTAAGATAAATTTTATATTTTAAATATTAATTAGAAATACTATTATACAAATTATCTAATGAACTTAAAGTTGACATTTTCCATTCCAGAACAAAACTGTACAGATAATGTACTCACCCCATTGTCATCCAAGATGTCTTTCTTTCTTCAGTCGTAACAAAATTGAGGAAAACATTTCAGAATTTCTGTCCATATAGTTGACTTCTATGGTGCCCGTGACTTTAAACTTCCAAAATGCAGCTTAAAAGGGCTCTAAACGATCCCAGCCGAGGATAAAGTCTTTTATCTAGCAAAACGATGTTATTTTCTAAAAAAATTACAATTTATATTCTTTTTAACCTCAAAAGCTCATCTTGTCTAGCTCTGTGACAACTTCGTGTATTACAGTTCAAGACAGTTAGGGTATGTCGAAATTTTCTTATTTTCTTCTCTAACTTGAAAGTTTTCCATTTTTGTGTAAAGGGTGTTTGATCTTCTTGGCATGTTCCTTTTGTAAACACTATGTCGGTACTTCTGCAGCAATTTGGAATGATTTTGAAGTTGAAGGAGAAAATTAGTTAGGAGTTTTTTGACATACCCTAACTGTCTTGAACTGGAATACACATAGTTGATGCAGAGCAAGACAAGATGGGCATTTGAGGTTAAAAAGCATATAAATTGTCTATCTTGGCATGGGGGTAAGTAAATGATCTGTACAAATTTGTTCTGGATGTGAACTTCTCCTTTAAGGGGGAAATATTTAGTCCCCATACATTTATAATGTTCGTGTTATACAGGTTGGGATAGTGACCTCTCTTCTATAATACCTCTGTTGCATCTGATCCCACCTTCTGCCCAAGAAATGACAGAAATGATCAGGAAAGGTTTCTGCCTCTCAAGCAGAGAAGCACGTTGTTGCCAAAAAGGTTTGTTTGTTTGTTTGTTTTTGTCTGTTTGTTATTTTTTTCTGTTTTACATTTACCATATCGGTGATGGTTCTCTTCAATTTGCTTGGTTTTCTCAGAGTGGAACAAACATTGAGGAGCATTTTCAAGAAATCACAGCTATTGCTCAGCCCTACCTCCTGGCTGTGGGACCTCAGAAGAATTCCGTTCACCAGTACTTCATGGTTCTTGATCAGCATGCCATTCCATGCAAGTCAACCTCTTCTCTTGGTGCCTTTGACGAGTTATTTAAGGCACACTTTGTTTTTGGCACCTCTTACAACAATATGTTACACAACATATACACTTTCGTTCAGACCACTGTGTACAACATAGATGTTGGCAAAGTGAAAGTCCTCGTGTTGCTGGTTAGAGCAAGGCTGCTTAGCTAGGTGCCTTAAGTTTTTCTGCCCTCATGTGTTTTGTTTGTCAGACTGAGTTACTTGGTTCAAAATAGCTTCTTAGGCACTTCAGATTAGTTCATGGTTTTGTTCCTGGAAAGAATCTTCGCCTTAAATGTAGTGGCAGAATTAAAAAGCTTCAAAAACATCACCAAAACACTAGCCAAAAAGAGTTGTATGGCAATGCACTGGGAGTCAGCCAGTACAGATTGACTCTTGGTCCAGGGAAGATGGTGGAACTTAATGGACTTAAAAGTGGCATTTACATGAAAATAACAGAACTTGTCTATTCTGTAAAGTGGATCAAACATCATGGTACAGAGCATCGCCCTGACTTTATCTGTACAGAAGTAGCATGTGAGATGCCAGTGTTTTGTAAGATCAAGACTATTGCTGTGAAAGATGAAAATGTACTGTTATGAGAAACACTGATGAAAACACTCTGTTTTGATGACCATTACCATGCATTTACAGTTAGACTGCATCTAGACCGAGTTTTAAAGGTAGGGAATGTTAACGAGCTGTGTTATTTCAAACAATTTTATGTTCAAATAAAATATAGTGCAACAGATTTTGCACTGCATATAGTGCCCTACTGCCATTTTTTAAAGATATGATGTTTTTTTTGTGCATGTATTTAAGCCTGACGTTGTTTTAATACATGTTTTAAATGGTAATTTGATGTTTTATGTTCTGTTCTATTCCATGTATTCAATGTAAAAAAAAAAAAAAAAAAAAAAAAAAAACTCTGAGTTGACTTTGCATTGTAGCAAAGAAAATTAGTCAAACCACAGAGTGAAATATTGACAATTACTGGAGTTATTTGATCCCCAAATGGGTTTTAAAATTGTACTCAGTGAGTGGGATTTATTTCACTAAACAAATGTAAATAAACTCTACAAAAGTGAAATATTAACACTAATAGGTTTTAATTTTCCCATAGTGTTAATTTTTGATAACACAAATCAGAGTTAATGTCCCCCAGTGTTAAATTGTGGTGACACTATTAAGAGTTAATTTTCTTCAGTATTAAATGATAGTAACTCTATTCGGTGTTGAGCAGTTTTACATTTTTACTCCACACAGAGTTAATTTTACTCTGAAAATGTAATGTCAAGAGTCATTTTATTACTAATTCTGAGTGGGACCAAATACACTCCGGTCAAATGTTAAATTTAACTCATAGAGTTATTTTAACACTGCAAAATTTACTGTGAAGGGACGCTATGGTAGGAGACCCAGAACGACCCCGCTGCTGACACAAACAATCCAGATTGGAGTTTGCCAAAACATGACTGAGGAAGCCAAAATCCTTCTGAGAGAATGTCCTGTGGACAAAGAAGACTAAAATAGAGCTTTTTGGTAAAGCACATCGTTACTGTCAGAAAATGAAATAAGGCATTCAAAAGAAAAGAACACTGTCCCTACAGTCAAACATGGTGGAGATTTATTATATTATTTTGGGGTTACTTTACTGCCTTAGGTGCTGGATGTCTTGACTGTGTGCATGGTATTCTGAAGTCTGAAGAGTCCCAAATAATTCTGGGGAGCAATGTAGGGCCCAGTGTCAGAAAGCTGGGTCTCAGTCAGAGGTTGTGAGTCTTAAAGCGGGACAAAGCATGTTTCATAAAGCAAAAAATCTGGAGCAGCTGGCAAAAGAAGAGTGGTCCAAAATTCAGTAGAGAGCTGTAAGAAACTCATTGATGGTTACAGAAAGTAATTGATTTCAGTATTTTTTTTTTCCAAAGGATGTAATACCGAATATTACATTTACGTTGTCAATTTTGTCCAGATTTGGCTTTTTTTCCCTCTACTTTTATGTGTATGTTGAAAATTTACATGACATACCAAAGCATTTGTAATTGCAACAATTTTCTGGGAGAACTTATTATATAACAGATATGCAGGGGTGCCGATATTTTTGTCCATGACTATGTGTCCCTGGTGCATCTAGAGACCCCCACTATAATTGGGAAGGAGATACATACAAGGTATCAGTTTAATGTCGTGGGATGTGGAGCATCTTATTTATTTGTTTAATTAGTAAGAGGAATGCCCCATTGTGTTGTGTTGTGTGTGTGTGTGTGTGTGTGTGTGTGTGTGTGTGTGTGTCACAAGCAGCCATGCTGGAGAGAGTTTTGAGTTTGGATTGTTTTATGGTTGAGGGTCCCTGTGAGGCCAACCAGAGAGGCCAGGGGGTTATCTGGCTTTCGCGGTGGTGTATGTGTGTGTGTGTGTGTAAGGTATAGAGACTGGCTTGTGTTATCAGTTGAATGCTGCTTTCTGTGTCTTCCGGGGGGGTATGACACTGTGGTATACAAGCTCTCAATAAAAGTGTAAACCGGGTTGCTCATCCTTTGATTGAAGAGCAGATGTCGAAGGTTAAAAGGGATGCCTGGGACATGAAATCTAAATGACCTGTGCCAGATGCTACAATGAATATTAAGTAATTAATACAACTCAGCAATTGAGGGTTAATGGCCTTTTTCAAAGACCCATCCCTGGAAGTGTCATGGCGCTGGGATTTGAACTCATGACATTCTGATCAAAATTGCCACAACATAAACACTGAGCTACGCCGTACCCATATATTGTGATCAATTGGGCCATTTTCAAGCTGTCTGCCTGCTTTAGCCAGGAGGGCTTAAGTGTGAATTTTAACAAGATTCCCCACAAAACACTGGGGAAAAGATCAGTAAAGTAAATTATTACTGAAGCGTGTGTATAAATGAAAATTGATTTAACTGTTTTTGTTGTTGTTGGTTCCTCTGTAATAAAGACAGTTTTACATGAAGTCCAGAAGTTTTAGCATTTGGAAAAAAATTTCCTAAATGTTGTACTCGTATATATATTACACCACTGTTTCCAACCTTTATCCAAACTCTGTTGACCTGGGCAAGTGTATGTCATTCTTATGCCAGTGTTCTATAGTGTTCCACTTCTGGCCACTATCCTTTGGCATTTACAATGTAGGAAGTAATCCAAGTGACCCCTCACATTTCCATCAGTTAACCTGCTCTTTAACCAGGCAGGGCATTGAGCATCTGCAAAGTTTCCCTCCAGGCCCACCTCATCCAGAGAGGAGCCAGTACAGTTGTGTCAGACTCATAAAAAGATTGAATGAGGCTGAATTCATATATTGTGCTCATTTGGGCCATTTTCTTGAAGTCTGCCCACTTCAGCCAAGAGTAATTAAGAGTTATTTTACTTGCAGAAGAAGTAATCCAGCACAAAATACTGGAGGAAATATCAGTAAAATAAATTCATATTGAAACATATGTATGTAGATAAAAATGATTTACCTGTTGTTGTTGTTGTTGTTGTTGGTTCCTCTGCAATAAAACCAATTTTTTCAGGAATGAATCCACAAAAGTCTTAGCATTTGGAAAATACTGCACTAAGAGTTGTAACTTATATGTGAAACCTCTATTTCCAACCCTGATCTATACCTGTTGTTGTTGTTGTTGCTGTTGTTGTTGGTCCCTCTGCAATAAAACCAATTTTACTTGAATTAGTCACCAGAAATTTAGAAAATTTGGAAAATAATGTAGTAAGAGTTGTAAATGTATATGTGAAACCTCTCTTTATAACACAGTTTTATAACTGTTTTTGTTGTTGGTTCCTCTGCAATAAAACCCATTTTACATGAATGAATCCACAAAAGTCTTAGCATTCGGGAACTCGAGCTGCGTCGAAACGCTTTGGGAACGCCCCTGCGTTGTCCCTGCGTGTAACGCGGTGCTCCGTATTTCTTCCTCCGAGGTGGGAGAAATTTTGGAGAGCACTCTCCCTCGCGGCTCGGTCCCGCTTGCCGAGTCAGCTCTTGAAGGTATCGGCTGTTAGCATTTTAGCAGTGTGGCTATGCGCTCCCGGCTGCTAGCCGAGCTCCCGTTCCCCGGGGGGAGAGCGCTCGTTTGGCGGTTCCTTCTCTAGTGCGTGTAACGCGATGCTCCATATTTCTTTCTCCGAGGTGGATCTAGCTTGGCCAGTCGTGTAGCAGAAGCAGCGCGCTCCCAGTGAGCTGGATGAATGTTTCCTGCGCCCTGTGTCACAGCCTCAGTGCCTTCCCTTACCTGGGCACCGAGGTGTCTGGGTCCTGGGAGGCCCGTGTGTGGCGCGTGCTTTTCCAATGTTTTTTGCTGTGCGTGAATGTTATTGGGACTAAGTTGCGCGGCTACGGGACGATGCCGTGTGTGGTAGAGACACTATCTAGCGATCTCTACCCAAGTGCTGCATCTATGATGGCTATTGATTTGCCTACGAAGAGCCACTTGGCTCTGGTAGGCAGGGCTACGCAGCAGGTCAGGCTGCGGGTTGTTTCCACACGATGAGTGTGTTGCAGGCATACCAGGCTGGCCTGCTATGGGGGATGGTGAGAGCTTCCTTCTGAGCGCCACGGTGGCCCCTGGCCTGACCTGTAGGTGATGCTGTAGGTAAGGGCGATTGCTGGCCGCAGTGGCGTTTCAGTGGTACTTCCTCGCTGCTCCAATGGGGCTGCTCGGCGGCAGCCTCGCCCTGTTACGTCCAGGCACAGCAAAATAGCCCGGAAAGATAGCGTTGCCACCCAAATCCCGGGGGGAGGTCCTAGGGGCCCCTGGCGACACTCTAAGCCAGAGGAGGGGCTGGAAGACCTGAGGTTCGTCCTCGCCTCTAATGAACAGGCTGTGGTGCGTAAGCCTGACGGCTTGCATCTTGGAGGGCGGTGTGCACCTCATGCTACGGTGCCCGTCCCTCCCCGGCACCACCGGGTGGCCGGTCTGTCGGCCCTGCCACAGGGTGTTCAGGACGCAGCCTCCCTCCAGCGTTTAACTTCCTTATTCCACCTGAAAGTTCATTGCAGATGGGGGTCATCCGCTGCCTCTTAGGAGGCTTTAATGGCCGCAGTACGCTGTCTGCCAGCCCTGCTACGGGATGTGTTCAGGGTGCGGCTTCCCTCCAGCGGTTCCCTCCAGCCGCTCTAAGTGGGTCAGGGGCCAGCCCCAAGGGGTTGGTTCCCCTGTGGAACTTTCTGTCAGTCTGGAGGGCTGCCAGGAGTCTCTCGAGGGTCCTGCGTACTGTGGAGAAGGGCTGCGCGATTCAGTTTGCATCTTCTCCTCCCCAGTTCAACGGGATATGTCCCACCCTGGTGGGACCCATGCAGGCTCTGGTCCTGGGACAGGAGGTGCGTATTCTCCTGAGGAAACAGGCCATCGAGGTGGTTCCCTCCTCCTCGGTCTGGGAGTCAGGCTACCACAGCCCGTACTTCATTGTTCCGAAGAAGGGCGGCGGGTTGCATCCCATTCTGGAGCTCCACTCCTTGAACCACTCACTTATGAGGCTCGGGTTCAGGATACTCGCTCTCAGAGAGTTCGTGTCTCAGATTAAGTCCAAGGACTGATTTGTCACGTTAGATCTGGAGGTTGCATGCTCCCACGTGGCCATCCTTCCCACACATGGGAGGTTCCTGAGGTTGCTTATATCGGTCCTCCCATTCGGCCTAGCACTCTCACCCCGTACCTTCACAAAATGCGTGAACGCAGCACTGACCCCGCTGCGGCTTCAGGGCATCCACATTTTGAATTATATCAACGATTGGTTGATATTGGCTCGTTCAGAGCGCTGGGCAGTTCGGCATCGAGATGTCGTTCTTGCCTGCATGAAGGAACTGGGGTTCAGACTGAAACGCCGGGTAGGGTGTACTTTCTCCAGCGCAGAGAACCACTTTTATCGGCATGGTGTGGGATTCGGCCAGGTTGCGGGCACGGTTGTCTCCTGCCCGTTTCGAAGTCATCCTCACTGCAGTCGGGAGGGTAGGGGCAGGCCAGCCACTCACTGTGAGGCAGTTCCAGAGGCTGCTGGGTCTCATGGCGGCAGCATCCATTGTAATTCCACTTGGCCTCCTCCACATGAGGCCCATCCAGTGGTGGCTCCGGAGCAGAAGGGTTCTCCCCCAGAGGGAGTCCGTATTGTACCATCAAGGTCTTACGGCGTGCCCTTCGAGCTTTGGATGCAAGGAAGGACCCAACGTTTCTGTCCCGAGGCCCCATTTTAGGGACTCCTTGTCGTCATGTAACGCTAACAATGGACGCTTCCCTCATGGGGTGGGGAGCGATCATGAGTGGCCACTCCGCCCAGGGTCTGTGGAGTGGCCCACGTCTCTCGTGGCACATAAATTGCCTGGAGATGATGGCGGTGTTTTTGGGGTTAAAACACTTCCTCCCAGACCTGAGAGATTGCCATGTGTTGGTCCGCACGGACAATACTGTGGTGGTCTCTTACATCAACCACCAGGGGGGCCTCCGATCTCGCCCTTTGTACAAGCTAGCGTGAGCGGTCCTCTTGTGGTCCCGGGACAGACTCCTCTCATTGAGAGCCGTTTTCATCCCAAGGCAGTTGAATGTCAGAGCAGATGCCCTGTCGAGACCTGGGAGGCCTGGGGAATGGTGACTCCACCCCGAGGTGGTGGAGCTTATATATTTCCCCGATCGCGCTGCTCCCTGGAGTTCTGGAGAGAGTTTGCCGGGATGGAGTCCGTCTCCTCCTGGTGGCACCTCGGTGGCCGGGCAAACCATGGTTTGTGGCTCTGGTGTCCCTACTTGAGGGCCCTCCATGGGAAATTCCTCCCAGGAGGGATCTCCTCTGGCAGGCGGGCGGAACCCTAGTTCACCCCCGCTCGGAGTTGTGGAGGCTGTGGCTGTGGCCCCTGAGGGGGCACAGTTTGTAGCGGCTGGTCTTTCTATGTGCTAGTAGAGACCCTTCTACACTCCAGAGCTCCCTCCATGAGGAGATCGTACGCCGCAAGATGGCAACTGTTGACGTCATGGTGCGAGCACCATGAATTGGACCCAGTTAAGTGCCCGGTCGGTTCAGTTATGGAGTTTTTACAGGAACTGTTTGCCACAGGGTTAACCCCTTCGACCCTGTACGTTACGTGTCCGCATTCACAGCATATATTGCCCCGCCTGCGGTGCAGTCGCTGGGTAGGCACCCTCTGGTGACACGTTTCCTCCATGGCGCCCGGAGGCTGAGGCCCGGGACGTAACCCAGAGTGCCTGTCTGGGACTTGGCAGTTGTGTTGGCGGCTCTATCTGAGCCCCCCCTTCGAGCCCTTGGACGAGGTGGCCTTTAAGTTCCTGTACGGTTAAAGACCGCCTTAAAAGGTGCCTATGGCTCCCACGCGACGTGTCGTGTTACAGCCATTCTGCCCTCCTCCGTTTATAGCCCCCGACCAGGGGTTACAGACCCGACTGTGTCCAGTGCGAGCACTGGATGCTTGTCTCCACAGGACGAGTCCTTGGAGGCAGTCGGTGCAGCTGTTCGTCTGCTGTGGCCCTAATAGGAAAGGTTTTCTAGCCGATGGGCAGACGTTAAGCAGGTGGGTAGTGGATGCCATCCTTTTAGCTATGAGTCCTGGTCTCCCCGCTCCGCTCGGGGTCAGGGCTCGCTCCACCGGAGTGTGACGGCCTCTACGGCCTGGTCTGCTGGAGGATCACTCCGGGACATTGCGATGCTGCCGGATGGTCCCCCCCGCTGACCTTATTGGATTATGGCCTCAACCTAGAGCCACACCGGGCTCCTTTGTCCTACGTGCAGGTGCCGACACCCTCACACAATGGGCAGGGTCTGGTCAGTGTGGCGTGATTGGACACTCGTTCCAAAAGTGTTTCGACGCAGCTTGAGTTCCCGAAGGGGCACGTCTCTAGGTTACGAACGTAACCCTAGCTCCCCGAGGGAACAAGATGATGCGTCTCCGTGCCACACTCCCTGCATCCCTGTGGCGCTTACCTTCTCTCTTTGCAGAAGCTAATGTCGCTACCACCGCACAGCCATCTTGTAGCTTCCTGGTTTACGCGACGTCGCCTGTCTATGACATCACGTCTTGCCTATTGGCTAGATTTCACACGTGGTTCAGAGCGTGGACAACGCAGGGGCGTTCCCAAAGCGTTTCGACGCAGCGTCTCGTTTCCTCTGGGAACTAGGGTTACGTTCGTAACCTAGAGACGTTGTTAAGGTATATGTGAAACCTCTATTTCCAACAGTGATTCATACTCTTCTGACACGGGGAAGTGAATGTCATTCTTGCGCCAGCATTTACTAGGGTTCCACTAACGGCCACCATTCTATGGCATGTGCAATGTAGGAAGTAATCCATGTAAACCCTCGATTCTCCATCAGCTAACCTGCTCTTCAGCCAGCCAAGCCATTTAACATCTGCCCAGTCTCCCTCCAAGCCCACCCCACCCAGAGAGGAGCCCATGCAGCTGTGTCAGGCCCATTAAAGAAGAATAAATGAGGCTGATTTCATATTTATGGATTTCTGGCAGATGTCCTTATCCAGAGAAGAGAAAATTAATAAATGCAAATGAGCAACTGAGGGTTAATGGCCTTGCTCAAAGACCCAGCCATGGCAGCGTCATGGTGCTGGGATTTAAACTCATGACCTTCGGATCAGAATTGCCAAATCATTTACACTGAGCAACGCCGTACCCATATATTGTGGTCAATTGGGCCATTTTCTTGCTGTCTGTATTTGAAAAGATTTCCCACAAAACACTGGGGGAAAGATCAGTAAAGTAAATTATTACTGAAACGTATGTATAAATGAAAATTGATTTACTTGTTGTTGTTGTTTTTGTTGTTGGTTCCTCTGTAATAAAACAAAATTTTATATGAATTCCAGAAGTCTTAGCATTTGAAAAATAATGTACTAAAGTTGTAAACTTATATATGTTTAACTCCTGTTTCCAACCCTTATCCATACTCTGGTAACCTGGGGAAGTGTATGTCATTCTTATGCCAGTGTTCAATAGTGTTCCACTTCTGGCCACTATCCTTTAGCATGTACAATATAGGAAATTATCCAAGTGACCCCTTGCTTTTCCATCCGTTAACCTGCTCTTCAGCCAGCCAGGTCATTGAGCATCTACCCAGTGTTCCTCCAGGTCCACCTCACCCAGAGAGGAGCCATTGCAGCTGTGTCAGCCCCAAAACAGAAGACTGAATAAGGCTGAATTCATATATTGTGGTCATTTGGGCCATTTTCTTTCTGTCTGCCTGCTTCAGCCAAGATTCAACATAACTGAATCATTTTGCCAAGGAAACTTCTCTGTGAGCAATTAATCTTCTTCCTCTCCCTTCTGACCTTAAGACAAACTTCCATCCTTAATATGGGAACAAAAGAAGTAAGTTTTGATCTGCCCAACCTGGACCATTTTGCACAATGTCAGTCTGCTTCTCAGGTGTTCAATAATCTTGCTTTGTTTTTTCCCTCCATTCCCATAGTACAAAAATTTCATTCACCCTTACTGCCCGTTTAGAGTTCAGACATATTTCCTGGTGCGTACCTGCCTTCTAACGCAACATGAATACTGCCAGTCAAATGGATAGATCAATAGAGGGGCTGCGTATAATGTTTCCACCACTCTGGGCAATGTCCTGTTTCGCCAGGGATAACCATTTTGTTCACATCCATTCTCCTATATTTATATCACAAGCGTAATTACACTTACTGGTATAGGCAGAATAAATCCTGTTATGACCCCCTAGCTGTGTATGAGACTAGATTTACTATCTAGTAAAACAGAACTCCATTACTCTAGAGCAGGCTGTTAGGCTTCCTAAGCATTTATTTCTATTTTTTGAGAATGAACTGCCTTCTGGATGGCTGTTACCCAGTGTCTATCTTAGACATCTACCTACCTCCCTTTAGTATAGTCACTCGTCCTACCGTGATGCCTTTCCATGCTGATCATGACCATGAGCTACATAGTTGTGAATCTGCCTTTGTAACCCATTATTCCTGTGTGTAGGGCAGACAAAGTGAATGATTTCTACTGGGTATGCGGTAATGTTGCATATTCTTCTCTTCCACCAGGCTGGAGAGGTCATTGTGCTTTAACTAGACTCACAGATACAATGTATTTAGCCATTTCTGCTGATCTAGTACTTCAAAAGGCCAAAGGAATACAGGTTCCAACCATCACATACAAAACCTGTGAGCATATGAATAACTCCCTTTTGAATGGCCTTCCTTAATATTCCAAATTAGTTCCTCGCCAATTACCTCATGTAAGCCATAGAAAACTTACTCTCCCTAACATTTTGGACACTGGAATGATGGCAATACAGGATGTTCCTGTTGAACATTGCCTTACGTCCAAGGCCAGTGCAGCTGTGTGAGACCCATAATAAGATGAATGAAGCAGAATTTATATATTGTGATCAGTTCAGCCAATTTTTTTTAAGTCTGCTCACTTCGAATAAGAGAATTTAAGAGTTTATTTTAAATACAGAAGAAGAAATTCACCACAAAACACTGTAGAAAAGATCAGGAAAATAAATCCTGACTGAAACATGTGTCTGTAGATGATTATTTACCTGTTGTTGTCCCAGTCAACATGTCCATGTGGGCCCCACATGGGTTTTATATGGGCATCATGTGGGCATGGGGTCAGAGTGGGCACTTTGATGGGCTGAATGTGGGCCCCAGTTAGGTTGCCCATTTTGTTTATTCAAGGGCCCTGTATGGGCCACATTTGGTCTATATTTAGCTATATTTGTCAAAAGAAATCTATCATTAAATTAATTAATTGATGATACATTTAATTGATATGTTTTTTGCATGTTTTATAAGATCAATAGATTAACAAAAAATGTATCTGTATAACCTGACCTCTCTGTCACGGTAAGAAATTAGGTTTTGTTTTAAATTAATCACATTTTACTGTTGTTTTTATTTAATGGATACTTCTGAAATATTTGTGGTAAATAAAGTTACAGGCAGGATATAATGAAGGTAAGTGTGGAGATTGAACTGGTTTACCTCAGAGATAAACACCTGTGGAAAACTGAACATTCTTAATGTTGGTAGATAACTAGGAAATTGTCTACTAAAATGTGGAAATAATGACTTTTCAAACCATTTTCACCCGTGAATTTTCTTCCGAATCGCTTTCACTGTATTTTTATGTATTTAACGCTTCGGTTTGTGCAGTCAAGTCAACCACTTGCTGCGTATAGCTCCACTAAGGCTTTTTAAAGACAAAACATCGTTATAAGTAACTTAAACGAATGTTACAGTGGTCAGTTCAAATTCACGGTCCAAAGTGTACCAGTACGAATTTAATAATCGATCTGTGTTCAAGGCCCCCACTAATTATCCTAAACATTAATCACAACAAAGCCTGAAATTCACCATATTGATGCATTGGGCAAATGGTGGATTAGAAGGTGTTTACAACCTTGTGATTTTTTAGTCTTTTTTTTTTTTTTTTTTTTTTAGTTCTGATAGTCTTATGCTCATATAACTTGCATGCTTTATACATACAAATAATGGGTTCTGCCCTGGTTGATGCAGTAGCATGCTCTACTTTATATAAATTTTTTTGCTTTACAGGTAGTCTGAAGCAGAACCCTTTGCTGAAAACTGTCATTAAGAAAGAGCTGGAGACGGCACTTGGTAAATGGTTCACAAATGCAAGACACAGAGAAGGCAACCATGCTTTGAGAGCCCAGCAGGACCATGATCAGAGTGCAGTACAGCCGGAAGTGTAAGTCATATAACCTATAGCTAGGGCTGCACAATTAATAATATTTTATCCCGATCACTGTTTTTGCCTCTGTTTAATTAAGGGAATACTCCACCCTGAAATAAAAAAATATCTTATAAATTACATATCCTCAAGGCATCCTATATGGTGGCTGAGAGAGATCAAAGTGCTGCAACTTAAGAAAACACATGCATATAGAAAAAAAAACACCAGCAAATTAAAAAAAAAACAACGTTATCAGTTTGACAACACATGTGCTGCAAAACCCCACAATGCAACCAAGTACAGAAACACGCTGCAAATTCTCAACACAACCAAATAGCACAGATCACAAAAAAAAATGTTTCAAGGGGACCACAACAAATGACAAACCCGTCTGGGACTGCTTATTGTTCAGTCTCTATTCGTCAGTGGTGTTGTCGATGACCTGAAAGGTGAGTTGTTTGTTTATTTTATCATTGTTTGTTTATGATTCCTTAGCCTTTTGGATATTATTATCCTAAATAAACTGATGAAATACACAATTAACTGTAAAACATTATTATGTTAACTGGCAAAGCCAAGGAATCATGATCAGGATGTTAAAATAAACAAAAAACTAACCTTTCAGATCATCAACAACACCACTAATCAATAGACATTGAACAAGCAGTCCCGGGTTTGTCACTTTTTGGGGTCCCCATGAAACATTTATTTTGTGGTCTGTGCTATTTGCAGTGCAAATTAATTGGTTGTGTTGTGAGGTTTTGCAGGACGTTTCTGTATTTAGTTGCGTTGTGAGGATTTGCAGCACGTGTTGTTGAACTGATGAAGATGTTTTCTTAATTTGCTGGTGTTTTTTCTATTTGCATATGTTTTCTTCAGTTGCAGTGCGTTGAACTTTCTGGGCCACTGTGATCCTAGGTGTGACTTACATCTTTCAGCTGATCAGAATCAATGGCAATGGCCAAATATTTGTTTAAGAGTCAAGTTCAGACGCAAGCATGGGCATAAATCCCGGGGGAGACAGGGGGACACCCCCCCCCCCCCCCCCATCCGAGGGTTTTCTCCCCCCCCCCCCCCCCCCGGAATTTACCAAAAAAAAAATATAAAAAAAATATTCGCACTCTCTATTGTGAAAAATATATGTATGTGTACCTAAATAATTGTGTAAGTAGAAAAAAAAATGCAAAAAATGCATTTAGAAACAGTTGAGTTCCCCCTCCCCTTCCTCACAGTGGTTTGACCCACTGCCTACGTTCCCAGTTCATCTCACCTACTCTACACACAAGAGTCAGGTGTGTGTCTGCGGCTCAATTAATGTTCAACTCCATTAACTAGGGTATTTTATTCACTTTAAATAAATCTAGTTGATGCAAACTCATTCATAAATTAGTTGCGGCAAAAATGCTGATTACCGATGCAATTTTCCATGAATCTGCTATATTAGCGATTAAAATATTACTTATCTAGTTAACGTTAGCTTGTTTACAATAGCTTGTAGCATAGTGCACTGACACTAACACGCCAAAGCCATTTCCCATGCAGTGTTTTATTTGGGACGACTTGGCATAATGTTAACTTAACATTAACGGCCACAATTAGCATATTGTGTATCTGTGCATTTACTAAATGAGCACTGTGCTACGTCCGAACTGACCCCACTGTATTTTTTTTTTGTATAATCAATTTCTATTCTGTTCTTAAGTGTCTTCATTAATTTTAAATAAAATTTTAAACCTTTTTTAATTCCTTGTTTTGCTTTGTCATTGAACCTGAGAAAAACTTTGAAAATAACCATAATGACGCAGTCTCCATGCTACAATAAACTTTCTTTCGGCTTCTCCCATTAGGGGTCGCCACAGCAGATCCTCCGCATGTTTGATTTGGCACATGTTTTTACGCTGGATGCCCTTCCTAACGCAACCCTCCCCAATTTATCCTGGCTTGGGACCGGCACTAAGAGTGGCTGGGGTTGGTTCCCTGACCGGGGATCGAACCCGGGCCGCAGCAGTGAGAGCGCCGCATCCTAACCACTAGACCACCAGGGAACCTTAGTCTCCATGCTACAATAATAATGATAAAAGCAAAGTTTTTCACTGTGGGGCCACTGTGTCTTTATAAGTACAATTGTACTGTATTATTTGTGTCCCCTTCAAAAATTGTTCATGAGACATTTTATGTTTATTGTCCCCCCCTACTGTGAGTTGTAAACTTATATTAAATTCAATTCAATTCAATTCAATTAATTTTTATTTGTATAGCGCTTTTAACAATGAACATTGTCTCAAAGCAGCTTTAGCAAGGCAACTGTGGTAAGGAAAAACTCCCTGTGATGGCATAAGGAAGAAACCTTGAGAGGAACCAGACTCAAGAGGGAACCCATCCTCATCTGGGTTGCACCGAATGTCCATTTGAAGCAGATATACGATGTTGCGGGGTACAGTGATGATGATCAGAAGCGAAAAGTAGTCCTGAGTCAGTGTAGGAGACTGTTGACATTAACTAAAGTCCAATCCATCCTCAAAGCACCCGTTCTTACTCCGAAATTTAATGGAACCACCCTAGGTGTTGATCAGAAACCGTCCCAAGCTGCACAGAGTGGCCTCCAGTCGAAGAGAACACTATCCAGAGGCAGGCCTGGACGAAGTGGGAAAATCCACGGAGGGGGGAGGGGCAGGAACAGTGGTCACTGGAGCCTCAGGAGCATGTTTAACTCGACCGAGAGAGAGAGAGAGAGACAGAGAGAGGGGTGACAGGAAGAGGAGGATATGGATTATTAGTGTCCTTATTGTTGTATGAAAGCTAATATCACTGTGGAATTTGGACTCCGGCAAGACTCACTATGGCAGCATAACTAAAAGGGAGAACCAGAAGGTAACACAGACATGAGGGAACTCTGGGTTAAACCCTAACCCACAATCAACGAACCTGAGTGAACGTGTGAATGTGAGGGGACGACAGCATACAAATATCCCAGTTCACCAAACACTCTATATCCATGTTCCCTCCAGATCTGCGCCTTTACCTAAGAAAAAATCTACTGATCACAGGCTTGACTAAATAAATGTGTTTTCAACCTCGACTTGAACACTGAAACTGTGTCTGAGTCCCGAACACTGATTGGAAGGCTGTTCCATAACTGTGGGGCTTTATAAGAGAAAGATCTGCCCCCTGCTGTAGTCTTTGTTATTTGAGGAACCAACAGATAGCCTGCACCTTTTGATCTAAGTAGGCGTGGAGGATCATACTGGTAAAGAAGTTCACTAAGATACTGTGGTGCAAGACCGTTAAGTGCTTTATACGTCAGTAGTAGTATTTTATAATCAATGCGAGATTTGATTGGGAGCCAGTGTAGACTGATTAAAACAGGAGTGACGTGGTCATATTTCCTAGATCTAGTGAGGACTCTTGCTGCTGCATTCTGAACTAACTGAAGCTTATTCATACATTTACTCGCACACCCAGACAGTAAAGCATTACAGTAGTCTAATCTAGAAGTAACAAAAGCATGACCTAGTTTTTTGCGTCCTGTAACGACATCATATTTCTAATTTTAGCAATATTTCTAAGGTGAAAGAAGGCGATCCTGGTGATATTATTCACGTGAGACTCAAAGGAAAGACTAGTGTCAATAATAACACCAAGGTCTTTGACAGCCGTACACGCTAAAACAGAAACACCATAGATGCTATGTATTTAGAAAGTTTGCTTCTAGCTGGCTTGGATTTATATATGTGGTCCTAGTAAAAGTACTTTTGTCTTATCGGAGTTAAACAGAAGAACGTTATCAAGCATCCACTGTCTAATGTCCTTTACACACTTCTCAACATTGTTAAGCTGATCTCTCTCATCTGGCTTTGCTGAAATATACAACTGTGTATCATCAACATAGCAATGGAAGCGAATACCATGTTTATGTATAATTTCACCAAGAGGCAGCATATATAAAGAGAAAAGAACTAGGCCTAAAACAGATCCTTGAGGAACACCAAACTTTACCTCAGAGAGTGTGGAGAACTCAACATTTACACCAACAAACTGATAGCAATCAGTCAAATAAGACCTGAGCCAAGAGAGAGCTGTTCCCTTTATTCCAACAACATTCTCAAGTCTAGCAAGCAGTATAGTGTGATCAATGGTGTCAAAAGCTGCACTAAGGTCGAGCAAAACAAGTAAAGAGACAAAACCCTGATCAGAGGCCAATAACAGGTCATTTACCACCTTAACTAGCGCCGTCTCTGTGCTATGATGAGGCCAAAATCCTGACTGATACATTTCGAAAATGTTATTCATAAGTAGATGTGAGCATAACTGCTGTGCTACAACCTTTTCTAAAATTTTGGATATAAAGGGGAGATTTGTATTGGCCTGTAGTTGGACAGCTGACATGGGTCAAGGTCAGGTTTCTTAATTAGGGGTTTGATAACTGCCAGTTTGAAGGATTTAGGTACATAACCGGTGCTAATGGAAGAGTTTATTAGGGATCGAGAATGCAGGTTGATGATTTTGATGAGGAAATTAATGAAATTAAGTCATTCTCATGAATAGGAGTGAAACTTTGTAATTGATTGTCTGCTATAATTACACTGCTGTCTACAGGGTTACTTGTAAAATAATTTGGATTTATATTAACCGTCTGGATTTCTTGCCTGATGTTTTCGATTTTATTATTAAAAAAGTTCATGAAATCATTACTACCTAATGATGGTGAGCATGTTAGTGCAGTGCTTTTATTTACTGTTAATTTTGCTACCGTGCTGAATAAAAATCTAGGATTATGCTTGTTATTTTCTATGAGGGTGGAGAAATCTGCTGATCTAGCAGCACTAAGAGATTTTCTATAATTTAGGAGGCTCTCCTTCCATGCTATTTGAAATACTGTTAATTTTGTTTGACGCCATTTACGTTCTAATTTTCGAGTGGTCTGTTTTAAGGTGCGTGTATGATCATTATACCACTGTGCTAATTTTTTCTCCCTGATCATTTTGGTCTTAAGGGGAGCTACATCATCTAGAGTATAACGTAACGTTGATTCAAAGTATTCAGTGGCCCAGTCGAGCTCTGCGGGGTCAGACGGAGATCTATCTAATATCGTAATTTCTGGAAGATTATTGATAAAACGCGCTGCTGTAGCTGACGTGAAAGTACGCTTAACACGTTAACGTGGTGAGGTAGTAATGCAATGACTGAGGCAGATTTTAAAAGAGATGAGATAATGGTCTGAAATAGCTTCAGACTGTGGAATTATGACTAAGTTTTTTATTTTTAATCCAAATGTTAACAACAAATCGAGAGTGTGTCCACCACTATGAGTGGGTCCTATAACATTCTGATTAATTCCAACTGAATCTAGAATGGACACAACTGCTGCTCTTAAGGAGTCTTCCTGATTATCAAAATGAATATTTAAGTCACCAATAATTAATGCTTTGTCTAAAGAAGTAGCTAAATTTGTGATGAAATTTGCAAATTCTATGAGAAAATCAGAGTAGGGCCCTGGGGGTCTATAAATAATAATTAGTGGAATTGACTGACTGGGCCTGCTTTCGGACACTGAATATTTTATGCTGGTGTCAAGAACTTCAAATGTTTTACATTTGTGTTTAGTCTTTTGTGTGACGCTTAGATTATTATTATAAATAGCTGCGACTCCACCTCCTCTGCCATTTAGACGGGGTTGGTGTATGTAACTATACCCAGGAGGACTCTCTTTATTTAATGCTAAATATTCATTCGGTTTAATCCATGTTTCTGTCAAACACATTATTTTAAACTCCTGGTCGGTAATAATTTCGTTTATAGTAAGCGCTTTTGACATGAGAGATCTAATATTCAGCAATCCTATCTTTAGATCAGAGGTGCTGGCTGTGCGTTCAGTCCTATTTAATTTAATGTTAATCAGGTTACTAAAACAGACTTTCTGAGAATTCCTATATTTTGGTTTCGCTCGGGGGACAGACTCAATTTGGTAGATCCTGAGTGACGACTCTGTGCAGCTAGCAGACGGTCGGTTTAGCCTGTCTGTCTGCTCCCTGGCCTTGGCTCTATACAGTCACTTGTTATCTAGTGCTGTTCTGAGACTATGACCTATACTACAAGAAATGAGAGCAGCACCTTCCCGAGTGGGATGGATACCGTCCCGCCCTAACAGGCCAGCCTTGCCCTCAAAAGTGCTCCAAAAGTGCTTGTTGTTCGGAAGTAATCCAAGTGACTCCAACCTTTCCATAGTTTTACCTGCTCTTTAGCCAGCTAAGCCATTTAGCATCTGACAAATCTTCCTCCAAGCCAACCCCACCCTGAGAGGAGCCTATGCAGCTGTGTCAGGCCCATAAAAGAGGATTTTTCATTCTTTCTTTTATTTCTTTTTCTTGCTGTCTGCCTGCTTGAGCCAGGAGGGCTTAAGTGTTTATTTTAAGATGATTCACCACAATATGGAGTAATGAACACTGGATTAAAGATCAGTAAAGTAAATTATTACTGAAACATGTGTATACATGAAAATTAATTAACTTCTTGTTGTTGTCGTTGTTGTTGTTGGTGGTGGTGGTGATGGTGGTCGTGGTCTGTCCTCTGTAATAAAACCAATTTTACATAAATGAATCCTCAGAAGTCTTAGCATTTGGAAAGTAATGTACTACAAGTACTAAGCGAGTAAAAATACGCCTATTTCTAATCCTGATCTATACTCTGGTGACCTGGGAAACTGAATTTCATTGTAGAGCTAATGTTCACTAGTGTTCCACTACCAGCCACTATATGAATGAACTTGAATTCATAATTATGTCATTTTGGTAGATGCCCTTATCCAGAGCGACTTACAATCATCTCATACATACAACTAAGCAGTTAAGGGATTAGGGCAGCTTCGTGGTGCTGGCATCTGAAATTATGAATTTTTGATCAGAAATCCAACGTCTTAACCACTGATCCCCTTTCCCATTTATTATAGTCAGTTTGACTATTTTCTTCCTGTCTCTTAAGAGTTTATTTTAATTTGATTCACTACAAAACACTGGAGGAAAGATCAGTAAATAGATAATTCCTGAAACATGTGTTTGTACATTGATTTAGTAGTTGTTGTTACTGTTGTAGTTTTTTTCTGCAACATAACCAATTTTACATGAATTAATCCTCAGAAGCCTTAGCATAAGGAAAATAATTTACTGTACTAAGAGTTATGAGCGTATATGTTAAACCCATATTTTTAAACCCTGATGGTGACCTGGGAAGTGTATGTCATTCTTGCACGAATGTTAACTAGTGTTCTACTACGGCCACAATACTATGGAATGTACAATGTAGGAAGTAAATCAAGTGACTCCTCATTTTATCATCAGCTAACCTGCTCTTCAATCAGCCAGTTCATTTTACATCTTCTCAGTCTTCCTCCCTGTTTTTGCTTAAAACTCGCCATGTCTGGCAGACCTCTCAATACACATGTACAAGCTGGCTAATACACAGAAATGTATTGCGTTCATCATAAATAAAATGTAATTACTTGGTTCATGGCCTGTGGTTATTCCCACTGCAATAGAAAAAATAAGAACATTGTTAGGAACATTATTACAGTATTAAAATGATGAAGTTTTAACATTTGGAAAAATGTGGTCCTCAGAGTCTCCAAACATTGGGAAAATTGACATTTTAGGAAAGTGTCTTCCGATTACCATATTTTCCGGACTATAAGCCGTTACTTTTTTCCCACGCTTTGCAACGAAGCGGCTAATATATGGATTTTTCCTGGGTTTTTCCCGGTTTCACAAGCTTCAAGACAAAAAACTGAGCCCCATAACATTAGACCAATGAAATTGCAGAACGGGTTCAGGTGAACCAATGGAACTCTTTATATTAAATCAGATGCGCTCCCACTGAATCGGGCTGCACCACATCATAAATATGGATGATGTTCCTCTGACGTTTGACCTGCCGCTCACTCGGACTGTCTACAGGAAATGCGAATCATTCGTCACGCTGAAAACAACCAGGCATGAAAAAACGCACCTCACCTGTGTTCTGAGCTGCACGGCATCGGGAGAAAAGCTTCATCGATGGTGATTTTTTAAACGCATGACGATGCCAAAAGATAAACTCCCAAGAGAAATAATTGTGAAAGGAAGGAGGAAGACAGTGAACAATGACTTTTTTGGTAGGCTGTTTACAGGGACTGTCTTTCGTTAAAGCCTGTGTAAAGTTCATTAGTTTTAATGTAGGCACCTGCGGCTTATAGACAGGTGTGGCTTATTTATGTTCAAAATAAAAATCTTTGTCAAATTCAGTGGGTGCGGCTTATATTTGGGTGCGCTTAATAGTCCGGAAATTACGGTAGTTTATTTTATTTTATATAAACCTTGTATAAAACTAAGTATAGGTAGCCTTTTAGAACACCTTTTACGAAATAAGAACACAAGGACATCTTTCTCATTGCTGTATTAGGAAATTGTAGTGAATTAAACAGGATGAATGGGAACATCATCACAAACTGATGTCAAACTGCGAGCCAAAGTTGGGAAAGTACAAGGAAATAGTCTTCTGAATTCTGCATTGTAATCTTGTTGAGGTCTTGTTAATTAAATTGTCAATTTAAATGTTACATTTAGTTAAAACATTCTTTTTCCCACTATATGGAGCCATTTTAGAAAACTAGAATCTTACCATAAATTATCAGCACACAGAGTAGTATTTGGTACCTCATCGTGTATGAATGTATTAAAAACACCTACCAGTTGAAAAAAAAAAACATTACACATGCATTATGATTTGTGAATTATTATTAACTTCTATGATTACTGTTCTGTCCTCACTAAACGTCATGTTTGTATGACAAATAATAGCGACTTACAGCCTTATGCGGGTCACGACTTCACCGTACGAGCTGCTCTTCAGCCATGACACTTCACAATTAACTCAACTCAACACGAGTCATACAGAAGTTACTATATACAATCCTCGCCACAAAAGGGCCCTTAAAGGTCAACATATAACCAGAATCACCTTTCTTTACAATTAAACTGAACCATTACACTCCCTGCCTGGTATAAATGCTTTTATACCACTATTTAATACTAATCAGTCACTACTTTGGGGAAGCAGGAGAATAATTTGAGTCACTGGGCACAAGTAGACACGAGTGGTCCCTTGCTTCACAACTTTAACTTCCACTTTTCTGATCCTCTTGTCTTTGCTTGGGATGCTTTTAGTAATGAGTCCAATGGGCCATTCATTACGTTTAACTTGATCTTCTTTAAACAAGACTAGGTCCCCTACTTGAATGTTATCTTTGTCATGAGTGCATTTCCTTCTTGGCTGAAGCACTGACAGATATTCTTGTCTCCAGCGCTTCCAAAAGGTATCTGCAAGACCTTGAACGTGTTGCCATTGCTTTTTATAAATGTCTTTTATGTCAAATGGTCCTTCAGGAGCGGAAGCAACTCCTGCCTTTGGCGTTAGAAGCATAGCCGGTGTCAAAATCATTGGTGAGTCTGAATCAGTACTTATGGGAACCAATGGACGAGCATTAATTATTGCCATGACTTCAGCCATTAGTGTTGTGAGGACCTCATGGGTAAGACGAGTTGGACCTGACTGCAGTAACATTGCATCTAGAATGCAGCGGGCGATGCCAATCATTCTTTCCCATGATCCACCCATATGAGATGAGTGAGGGGTGTTGAATGTCCATGTACAGCCTTTGTTGCTGAGGTAGTCTTGGATCTCAGGGTGATCTGTACTGATTTTTAGCTACTTACAGGCTCCAATAAAGTTAGTGCCGCGGTCAGATCTGAGAACTTTGGAAGGGCCTCTAACTGCGAAAAACCTTCTCAGTGCATTAATAAAGCATGAGGTGGACATATATATGAACTGCACGAGTACCTAAGCAACTAAATAAAACTGCCCAGCGTTTGCTTCCTCCGGCCCCACCCCTAGTCTTGTGAGTGACTACACTCCAGGGCCCAAAAACATCTAAGCCGACCCTAGTGAACGGGGGCTCCATGGTGAGTCGATCTTCTGGGAGATTGGCCATTTTTTGTTCAACAGGTTTTCCTCTAAGCCTACGACAAGTGACACACTGATAGATTACACTTGAGATTAGTTTCCTGCCTCCAATTATCCAAACACCAGCAGATCGCAGCACTCCCTCAGTGAGGTGAGGACCTTGGTGAGCAATGCCTTGGTGGTAATGTATCACAAGCAGAGTTGACACATGATGTTTTTTAGGAAGTATCAGAGGGTGCTTTTCATCATACGGGAGGTCGGCTAGAGACATCCGACCCCCCACCCTCAACAGACCATCTGAGTCTATGAAAGGGTTTAGAGTCCACAAGGGGCTTGTTTTATGCAGTTTCTTAATGTCCTCTTTGAATGAATATTGTTGGACGCTTGAGATGACTGTAAGTTTAGCTTGAGTTTGAGGATTTGTAGTGTTTTGATTTGAAACTTTGGACTTGTTTCTAGCTAGAGTAATGAGTTTTGCCATACCTCGTATGAGATGTTTCCATGTTGAGAATCGTTTAAACCGGTGTGATCTGAGGTTTTCGATGCTGGCTTTAGTTGCATAGACATTCACTTCTGGTCAAATCTCTGAATCATGCTCTAGTTCTATTAGCTTGAACTTGTTTGTATCTGCTGTAGATGAACACTGAGGCAGTTCCTTCGACAATAATGGGGGTCCGGTGAACCAGTATGTTTGTGGCAGTAGAAGTGCTGCTATTGGGCGAGTAGCAATGTCTGCTGCGTTGTTTTCTGATGAGACATGATGCCATTGAGTTGGTACTAAAGATTTTCTGATTCTACAGACTCTGTTTGATACATAGGCGTAAAATCTTCTTGACGTGTTGTAGATGTAACCTAGTACAATCTTACTATTAGTGTAGCACTTTACAGCATAAAGCTCTAGGTCGATTTCTTGGCATATAAGCTCTGCCATTTCTGTAGCAAGGACATAGCTCCAGTCGTGAAATTGTGTGAGCTGGTTTTGGTGCCAGTTTGGCTTTGCCCATGACAAATCCGGTAAGGTGCTGTCTCTGCTCATTGACAACTCGCAAGTAGGCAACAGCTGAAATTGCTGTGGATGAGGCGTCACTGAAGACACACAGCTCTCTGTGTTGTGTTGAGGAAAGAGACAATGGTACGTATGATCTGGGAATGTGCAAGTGCTCTAACTCGAGAGGACCGTCTCTCCATACAGACTCTTTCTTTTTTTTCATAGTCTTTCTTTGGCTAGCGATAGGGGGTCGTCCCAGTCTCATGATTCGGAGGTTAGTTCTCTTATGAGTGCTTTTCCCTGTACAGTTATAGGTGCAACAAAACCTAAGGGATCATACAAACTATTAACAGTGGATAGCACGCCTTTTTTGGTGAATGGTTTTTGTTCTTTAGAGACTTGAAATGTGAAAGTGTCTGATTCAAGACTCCAGCTGATGCGTAAGCTTCTTTGCACAGGTAATGGGTCAGTGTCTAAGTCAAAGCTTTTGATGTCTATTGCCAAGTCATTTGCTGGGACTTTGACTTTGCTGCTGTTTGAGGCAATTTTGTGTAAATGCAGATTTGACTTTTTCTGTGTTTTTTGCAGGAGATCGATTGCTTCAAATTCAGTTGGGAGTGATGTTAGGCCGTCGTTCACGTAAAAGTTTCTGGTGACAAAATGCTCTGCGTCCTTGCCATATTCCTTCACACTGGATTCAGCTGCCTTCCGGAGCCCGTAGATTGCAACAGAGGGAGACGGACGATTTCCAAAAACATGGACTTTCATGCGATACCCGATGATCTCCTTTGTGACATCATTGTCTCTGAACCAGAGAAATCGCAGGAAATTGCAATGGTCTTCCCTTACTGTGAAACAGTAGAACATTTGTTCCACATCTGCTGTTATTGCAATGGGCTCACTGCGGAATCTGATTAGAACCCCAAGCAAACCGTTGTTGAGATCTGGGCCGCTTAAAAGAACGTCATTGAGTGCTACGCTTGCTTGGGTTTCTGCGGGTGATACACCCCAAACATAGGGAGATACCAACACTCTTCATTCAGCTGTAAGAGGGGTGCGACTTCTGCTTGCTTGTTGTCTATGACTTTTTGCATGAACTGTACAAAGTGCTCTCTCATCTCAGGTTTTTTGTCAAGACTTTGTTTTAGTGGGTTGAGTCTTTTTAAAGCCTGATCTTGATTATTTGGTAGATGTTGTCTGGGTGTGACAAAGGGAAGGGGTGCAACCCAGCTGTTGGTCCCATCCTGATACATTTCGTTCTGCATTATTGTGAGAAATTGCGCATCTTGTTGTGAAGGTGCTAACTTTTCATCATCCTCCCTTCCGATGAAGATAGTGTCCCCAAGATTGTCTGTTTGTATCGCCTGGTAAGTATCTGTACAGATTTGAGTGTCTTTTAGATGCCTTAGAGATTTTTCTTTTATTTGCAAGACATTGGTACATGGACTGAGGTACGATGGACGTCCGTTAAGCAATGTGTTTGTTTTGTACGTTGTGACAGACCTTGTTTTGTGTGCACCATTCAAACAGACATCTCCCACAATAACCCAGCCAAGATCAAGGCGCTGGGCGAATGGTGCATTATGGGGACCATTGCACTGCTCTCTCACTTTGTGTAAACTCAGTATGTCTCTACCCAAGAGCAACAGGATTTGTGCATTTGAATCTATGGCATGTATCTTGTGCGCGAGCGCTTTTAAGTGTGGGTGGTATTGAGCGACTTCAGGCAAGGGGATCTCTGAGCGATCCTCTGGGATCATGTCACATTCCAGCGGCACCTTTATGTGACCATCTATAGACTCGACAATGAAGTCTTTAGCCTTTCTCCCTCTAACTTCCATGATACCTGAACATGTTTTTAAGGTATACACCTCCGTGCCTCCTTTAACACTAAAGATGTCGAAAAAGTCAGAGCGGGCAAGAGACTGATTACTTTGTTTGTCCATAACAGCATACAGGTTTATTGCCTTGTCCCTCTGACCTGATGGATACACTTTGCATAGGCATATTTTAGCACAAGACCTTAAGCCATGCTGTTTGCCACATACCTCTGTGCACATTGCTAAGACTGATGGTGTGCTAAGCTCAGGCTCCCCGCCATGCTGTTTCACCTCTATCGGCGTTGTGATGTGGTTAGGAGGGCGTGGGCCTGGATGTAACACTGTATTGTGTCTTTCACTCCCACATTCTTTGCAGGTGACATTTATCTGACAGTTTTTGGCTTGGTGTTTGGTTGATGTGCAACACTTGAAGCATATGTTTTTACCCTTCAGATATGTTTTTCTCTCTTCCAGGGACTTGCTGCGGAAAGTGCGACATCTCCTGAGGGATGCGTTTTTTTATGCAAGGGACATTGTTTGTCTGGATCCTCACTAATATCTGTTGTTTCGATACTCTGTGCTATTTCTGTCTTTTTCACTGAAATCATAGGACGAGTACTGTTTTTAACAGGTCTGTCAAACTTGGACTGCGCTGCTGACAGAAAGGAGAAGCTAGGATCATTTCTTATGCGTGCTTGCTCCCGTACAAAGTTAGAAAAGGTAGAAAATGGTGGAAATGTAGCATTGTAATCTACCTTGTATTTGGATGCATGTGAGATCCATCTTTCTTGTAGGGAGTAAGGGAGCTTTTCCACTATGGAAATAACACCACGAGCTGTATCCAGAAAGGCTAGCCCAGGTGAATAACCCTCTGCTTTAGCCAGTTGTAGTTCAAGCAAGAGATCTCCTAGCTCCCTTAGTTTACTTGAGTCTCTAGCCATAATCTTAAGGAAGTTTTCAACCTTTTGAAAGAGTGATTACCTCAGGTGCTCCATAGGTTTCTTCCAAGCGCTGCCAGATCATTTACTATATACAATTACTATAATATATATATATATATATATATATATATATATATATATATATATATA